>SJYC01056881.1:0-26740 GCA_006408675.1 Madoqua kirkii
TGTTAAGTGGTGAAAGAAAAGATGATTGACTTGAGTCCTACAGGTGGGGTTCAAGGCCATATGCTATGGCTAAGCTAAATAGCCTTGGGTGATACAGTTATAGCATACTGGTGAATAATGTCCTGCAACACTTGTTCTATAGAGCTAGAAAAAATCAGACCAAAAGCAAATCTTTAGGGATATGGTGAATTACAATGTGAATAACTAGCATTATGGCAAAACAATTATTTTGAAAGTGAGAAACAAAAGAACCACATTAAAATAAGTAAATAAATAAATAGAACCTCCTAAATGCAAAAACCTGTAGTGGCATTACCTATGTACCTCAGTGCATAGTTGGAATAAACATGTTTGTGAATGAAGGGCTTTGCCATGTGTGCAGTCTCTGTTGCTTGATTTTAATTGGTCGTACTAATTATGGATTTTTTTAAATTGCCTATACCCTCCTTGCTACTAAATACTAAACAGTACCAAGACCTAAGAAAATAACAAGAAATTTCAGTTTTAATTTTTAAATGTTTTAAATTTTGATTTAAATATTTTGAAGGATATTAATTTCCAGAAACTGGCTCTGCAACCATCCTCTCTGGTCTGGAAAAAAAAAAAAACAACAACAACCAGGTGATTCATGGAGATGAAGTGCTGTTTATTGTGATTAAAGCAAGTTGTTCCACTGATCACTCCTGCTGTGTCACAAGTGTAGAAAGCTGCTCAGAAAATGCAGTAAGCTAAGATGACTGGGATGCTGTTATAGTCTTGGCTAATACTTTCTTTACTGTCCCAGTCTTAGAAGCAAGTCACGCGAAATTCTCCTTTTTCATAGAAATCACTGATATACATTCACCATCCTCTCACAAGGGTTATTGAATTTTCTAGCGCCTTTTGACAACCTGGGGAAGTTTAGCCCAACCACAGTCAAAGGTTAAGTGAATATGTGCATTAATGATCATGTAAAGGTTTCCCTCTCAGAGAAAGAAGACCCCAGGATTTGAAAACAGCACTGGTACATATGACTAGTTGAAGATGGTTAATAATGTGTGGCTAAGATACAGAGCTGAGCTCATTAGCTAAATGACGCAGAGCTGAGTTCCTCACCTAAATGCTTTGGAATTCCTTGGGTTTGAGACCATGAAAGGCCATCGAAGGCACGGAATAAACTGATATATTTGCCAAGCCCTGCTAATAAGATAGTCTTCACCAGTAGTGCTAGTGGTAAAGAACCCACTGTTACGCTCCGAGTCCAAGTCTCTGAATAGACTGACAGAACAAGTCCACCACGGCAATGCAAAAGCAAGAAGGGAGTTTATTGCTAACTCGAGTTAGGGCACTCTGTCACATCCAACGCAGTGGAGTGAGGCAGAGAGCCCTGAGCCCAGAATTACAGGAGTATTTATAGACTTAGAACAAAGACAGTGAGTTGGCAAGGGCGGATTGGTTGCAAGGGGTTCTTGGCATCTATTAATTGGCTAAATTTTGCGCATGCGGGCTCGCTTAAGGGACTTTTCGTGTTATCTGGGCTAGTTCTAACCAGGCTACAGGGAATATGCTGACCGGCTAAGTCTCAAGGTCGGGGGGATGATGATCTCAGCTCCTTCTGGGCAGTGACCCAGCTTTTTCTGTGATTGTAGCTCTGGCTACTTTAGTCCTTGAAGCTTGTCATGGCTTCTGTCAGGTCTCAACACCCACCTGCATTGCAGGTTAGACATAAAAGACACAGGTTCAGTCCCTGGGTTGAGAAGATCCCCTGGAGGAGGAAACAGCAACCCACTCCAGTATTCTTGCCTGGAGAATCTCATGGACAGAGGAGCTAATAAGATACAGAACTTGTGGGGCACTTCGGGTTTGGGGGGACACCATTGACTGTTCCTGAGCATCTTGCAAGCATAAATATATTAAATGATAAGAAAGAAATCTGAATGTGATCCAAAACAAAACCAGGCTTCAGTGAAGGGTTATGGCCTCAAATAGTACCATTTGGGTTACCCTAATGCATAGATTATTGTGGAGGCTTTTACTATCTAAATACACACAGACTAGTCCCTTGAGAAGTCTTTAAAACTACCCTTCCCTGCCCAAGTGGTAGTTGCTGAAATATTGGATTCAGGATTCCCTGATGCTGAAAAGAGATATGACTTTTGAGAGATAATTGCCAGCCCTTTACTCAGTATTAATGGATATTGTTCCTGCCACTCAGGGATCTAAAATAATTCTGAGATCCAAAATACCTTAATGTCTTAGGCAATGTCAGAATCATGCCATTCAGGAAGAAGCAGCTCAGAAGAGCTCAGTGTTAAAATGGAAATGATATATATAGGAATATCCCACAGGCTATGGCCCTGGGGATGTATTAAGACATTGCATCCATAATTATATCACCACCCTGCCCTTAGACCCAACCACAGGAGCCTCCCAAACTGGCAGCTGTTAGTGCTAAATGGTTTGAATCACTGGTTTTTCTTCTTGTTAAGGCAAAGTCAATTTCCTGATTTACTGATAGAAGTTCCCAAACTGGAGAATACTTTGCAGTCTTGAAATCTGCCCCATTTGATCAGTGGGTCAGAAAACTTGGCTGCAGAAAGCGAGGATGAGTTTGAACAGTGGTCAAACTGGAGGGTAATATATCTCTGGTACAGCAAGAGTTAATGTATAGTCAGGCAATGCTTTGTGGAGAATGTAGTTATGAAAATTCCTATCGGAAGTGGCCTAATAGATGCCAATGAGGGAAGCCCAGGGGGTGCCTCAGAAGGGAACTGGAATGTAGCACTGTCATAGTCCAGCCCCGGGAAATAGCTACCCAGATACATAAACTGAGCTGCACAATAGATGCTCAAGTTATGAAATATCGGTGAAAACATGACAAATTCCTTTGCCTCCTCCTGAAGCTGCTCATGAACTAAAAGATTGTAGAAAATGTCAAGAAGAAAAGATGGCTGAAGACGGCTTTGGATAACAGTCTCTGAGTTCAAGAGCCAGCATTTAGCCAACAAGTGGATAGCAGGAGTCTCATGAGTAGCCCTAGTTGGCTTCCAGTGGGTCCTCCCTGGAATAGACTGTAATTTTCTTTGGCCTGTGCTTCCCCAGTGACCTCAGCAATGGCTGAGAAGCTCATCTAAGGTACGGGACACCAGAGTTCACTGGACTCTGTAGTTAGCTGCCGATTATGTACAGAACTGGACTAAAGAAAGTAATAACATGTGGACAGATGTCCCTGACCACACGCAGAGTAGCAGTTTGGTTGAGAGCTAGAATGAGCAATTAAACCACCTAATAACAAACCTGGGGGTGATAAGGCAAGAAAAGATGGCTGACTCATACGATGAATGCATGTTTCCTCTGATTATATGGGTGGTAAAGGGGAGAAACCTTTGGACAAGTTTCTGGAATGCAGATTGGGAAGAAAGGGGTGGAGTTTGATGCACTCACAGCAATTCTGCTTTCTTCTTGTCTCACAACACTTTTTTTCTTGTTTTCCCTCATTCAAATGGACTGGTTCTGAGACTGCTCTTGTGGGTCTGGAAAAGGAAATTAGTATTCAGAACACTATTTTTTTTTAAGAAATGTTTTTTAAAATCATTTATTTATTTACTATTGGCTGCACCAGATCTTCATTGCTCTGTACGGACTTTCTCTAGTTAGAACAAGCGGGGCTGCTCTCTAGTTGTGGTGCGCAGGCTTCTCATTGTGGTGGCTTCTCTTGCTGCAGAGCACAGGCTTGGGGCATGTAGGCTCAATAGTTGCAGCTCCTAGGCTCTGGAGCTCAGGCTCAGTAGTTGTGGCACATGCAGTTTGTTGTCCCACAACATGTGGGATCTTCCTGGACCAGGGATCAAACTCATGTCTCCTGCCCTGGCAGGCTGATTCTTAACCACTGCACCACCAGGGAAGTCCCAGAACACTGTTTTAATAGCTTTGAATTTGACTCAGTGTATTCTTAAGGGAACAGTGAGTTGGGTAGCATGTCATGTGCTTAAACCAGGCTGTCTCACTGCCTGGTGGTGGAAACAGGCTCATCACGCTTACTCTTTCTAACTCTAGTTCTGTTTCCTCAGCAAGGACAGAAGAGGAAACTCTGACAAGGCTGTACCTGCAGTCTGCTCTATGGTTAGGCTGGGACTTTCAGCCAGGAAGGCTGAAAAAAAGATAATAAATGAAAGCAAATGGAAACTTCAGAGGATGGAAAGGAGTTAGGTATCTGGGTGATGATGCTAGGAATAGGCATCATCACATTTTTCCTAGGAGAACAATCTCAGAACAAGAGAATCAATACTGTTTCAGATGTACTGTTGAGTCCTGGCCAAAGCTAGGCAAAGCCTCCAGATTTGTTTTCCCCTGAGAAGGAGAACTGGACTGAAGCCATACTATAAGATTCATCAGAAAAATGTACTTAGGAAACTTGGAGAAAAGCTTAATCAACAGCATCTTATGATGAATCACGTGAATGAGAGCAGGTTGCAAGTGCCATTTGGGTGATGTTCCATTGTGTTTATTGTGTTGAATCCTTTGTGGTTTTAAAAGAAACCTATCTTTGAACTGGAAGAGGAATCACAGGTTTAGCATCTATAGCTGATACCATGGCTTGCTGTGAACCAAGATGACAGCCTGCTGAGGCAACTGGGTATGATGGAAGATGATTTGCTCCCCGCCTTAGATATCAGGATCTACTTTGCTCTTTCAACAACCAGATGTGAATGCAGATAGAGTGCATTGATGGAATCAGGATGATCCTCCAGAGGGTGAATACTGATTTGATTAATTATCATATTTCATTGGTAATTTATGCCTGAAACTTCAAAAAGAAAAATTATGGAGAGTTTTATGGTTTACTTAAAATGAACTGTATCTAGGAGTTTCATAGGCTCAATGAACACAACTTCTGAATGTCACTCAAACCACAGTCATATGGTGGGAAACATCTGTTGTGCCTTAATCAATATTAGCCACAGTCTACTAGAGGAACTTTCGGGTTTGGGGTATTAGATTTGGTACAGGAAGACAAGTGGAGATAGGGGGTGGCATCATGATAGTAAAGATCTGTTAAGCTGGAAAATGACAACTAGTGAGATAGCTATAGGCTTGGCACTGGGTCTGGAAAGATGATGAACCAATAGGAGAATGGATTTTCCTTATTTATAATCTGATAGAGGGTCAGATAATATCTCTGGGAGAAGGCATGAGCCTTGGCACGTTGCTTACAACAGAATCTGATATACTTAAAAGGGCAGTGCCCGAGGATACAATAGAGGTTCAGGCTAGGAGGGGTCATTTGCAGAAAAACTGAACCCAGCCTAAACTATGGCAACATATCACCGGAAAGCAGGTTCTTTTTTTGGTTCCATTACACCACAGTGCCATTAATTAAAAATATATTTATATTCCCTGTGGCATATGTCGGTTAGATTTTGACAAGTTAAGGATCATTGTTGACCACATAGAACAGCAGGCCTGGACTCCAAACCTTATGAAATTGAACCTGCATTTTAACAAGAGTCCCAGGTGAACTGTATGTGCATTTAAGTTTGGGAGACACTGAAATAGGCTTTTTTAAAATCCTTCTTATGATATAGGATTGCTTCTATTTCTGTCAGTAGATCTGAAAGAATAACTAGGGGCTTTGCCTGGTTTTGATAAGTGTGTGTGTGTGTGTGTGTGTGTGTGTGTGTGTACTCATTTGTTCAGTGGTGTCTGACTCTTTTGCAACCCTGTGGTCTGTAGTTATCCTTTGTGGTTTTAAAAGAAACCTATCTTTGAACTGGAAGAGGAATCACAGGTTTAGCATCTATAGCTGATACCATGGCTTGCTGTGAACCAAGATGACAGCCTGCTGAGGCAACTGGGTATGATGGAAGATGATTTGCTCCCCGCCTTAGATATCAGGATCTACTTTGCTCTTTCAACAACCAGATGTGAATGCAGATAGAGTGCATTGATGGAATCAGGATGATCCTCCAGAGGGTGAATACTGATTTGATATAATTATCATATTTCATTGGTAATTTATGCCTGAAACTTCAAAAAGAAAAATTATGGAGAGTTTTATGGTTTACTTAAAATGAACTGTATCTAGGAGTTTCATAGGCTCAATGAACACAACTTCTGAATGTCACTCAAACCACAGTCATATGGTGGGAAACATCTGTTGTGCCTTAATCAATATTAGCCACAGTCTACTAGAGGAACTTTCGGGTTTGGGGTATTAGATTTGGTACAGGAAGACAAGTGGAGATAGGGGGTGGCATCATGATAGTAAAGATCTGTTAAGCTGGAAAATGACAACTAGTGAGATAGCTATAGGCTTGGCACTGGGTCTGGAAAGATGATGAACCAATAGGAGAATGGATTTTCCTTATTTATAATCTGATAGAGGGTCAGATAATATCTCTGGGAGAAGGCATGAGCCTTGGCACGTTGCTTACAACAGAATCTGATATACTTAAAAGGGCAGTGCCCGAGGATACAATAGAGGTTCAGGCTAGGAGGGGTCATTTGCAGAAAAACTGAACCCAGCCTAAACTATGGCAACATATCACCGGAAAGCAGGTTCTTTTTTTGGTTCCATTACACCACAGTGCCATTAATTAAAAATATATTTATATTCCCTGTGGCATATGTCGGTTAGATTTTGACAAGTTAAGGATCATTGTTGACCACATAGAACAGCAGGCCTGGACTCCAAACCTTATGAAATTGAACCTGCATTTTAACAAGAGTCCCAGGTGAACTGTATGTGCATTTAAGTTTGGGAGACACTGAAATAGGCTTTTTTAAAATCCTTCTTATGATATAGGATTGCTTCTATTTCTGTCAGTAGATCTGAAAGAATAACTAGGGGCTTTGCCTGGTTTTGATAAGTGTGTGTGTGTGTGTGTGTGTGTGTGTGTGTGTACTCATTTGTTCAGTGGTGTCTGACTCTTTTGCAACCCTGTGGTCTGTAGTCCACCAGGCTCCTCTGTCCATGGAATTTTTTAGGCAAGAATACTGGAGTGGGTTGCCATGCCCTCCTCCAGAGGATCTTCCCAACCCAGGGATCAAACACGTTTTTTGTGACTCTTGCATTGGTAGGTGGATTCTTTATCAATAGCTCCACCTAGGTCAAGTGTCAAATGCTTATCCCTTTCTTTGTTTATCAGCTTCCCTTGTGGCTCAGCTGGTAAAGAATCCACCCGCAATGCAGGAGACCTGCATTCGATCCCTGGGTTGGGAAGATCCTCAGGAGAAGGAAAAGGCTACCCACTCCAGTATTCTGGCCTGGAGAATTCCGTGGACTGTATAGTCTGTGGTGTCGCAAAGAGTCAGACATGACTGAACGACTTTCACTCACTCACGCAAATGTTTATCCACAACATCCAGGTTAAGTTTTTCTTGCTTCATTTCACCCAGACATCTCTATCGGTAGATGGTTGGGGACAGCTCTGAGTTTCACTCAGACCACAAATACATGGTGGGAATATCTGTTGTGCCCAAATCAATACTGGCCACTGTATACTAAGAGGGACTTGTGGGTTTGTGGAGTTGGACGCGGCTACATCTAAATCCTCTCCTGGCCCCTTTGACCTCATCTTCCCACATTTCATTTCATCTAACAACTTGTATTAAGAGTTCTCCTGAAACACAGAACCAATGGAAAATACATGCATATATATATATAGCAATCATGCATATATATATATTCCTATATATAGAAATTGTCTTTCATGATTATGGAAGCTGAAAATTGCTGTGATCTTCCGTCTATCTGCAAGCTGGGGACACAGGAAAAAAGCTGGTGGTGTAATTCCAGTCTGAAGGCTGGAGAATCAGGGCAGTTGATGGTACAAATTCCAGTGCAAGATTAAAAGACAAATAATCCAGCTTGAGCAAGTAGGCATAAAGATAAAAAGGAAAAATTCCTCCTTTCTCTGCTTTTTGTTCTGTTTTGGCCCTAAATGGATTGTATAATGCTTACCCATATCGCAGAGGCCAGTATATACTTTACTTAGTCCACTGATTTTGAAGGAGGAAACAGAACAGGCTCTATCTTGAAAGTAGGACTCCGTCTTGGGCTGGACTGGACTTTGGACTTTGAGCTCTATGCCCAGTATCTATGGAAATGACACACCAACTGGAAAACCAGGCCCTCAGAAGGAAGAGGCCCAGGGCTCTCCATCATCTAAAAGAATACCCTAATTATTTGTATAACTGAATAGAATCGTATGTTCTATTACGCTTATTGGGGTATGACCACAGTTCAGTTTAGTTAGTCAATCAGTCGTGTCCGACTCTTTGCAACACAATGAACTGCAGCAAGCCAGGCCTCCCTGTCCGTCACCACCTCCTGGAGTCCACCCAAACCCAAATCCATTGTGTCAGTGATGCCATCCAACCATCTCATCCTCTGTCATGCCCTTCTCCTCCTGCCCTCAATCTTTCCCAGCGTCAGGGTCTTTTCAAACAAGTCAGCTCTCCTCATCAGGTGGCCAAAGTACTAGAGTTTCAGCTTCAGCATCAGACCTTCCAATGACTCTGGACCAATACCCTTTAGGATGGACTGTGGATCTCCTTTCAGTCCAAGGGACTCTCAAGAGTCTTCTCCAACACCACAGTTCAAAAGCATCAACTCTTCAGTGCTCAGCTTGCTTTATAGCAACTCTCATATCCATACATGACTCCTGGAAAAACCATAGCCTTGTGGAGTCCACCCAAACCCAAATCCATTGTGTCAGTGATGCCATCCAACCATCTCATCCTCTGTCATGCCCTTCTCCTCCTGCCCTCAATCTTTCCCAGCGTCAGGGTCTTTTCAAACAAGTCAGCTCTCCTCATCAGGTGGCCAAAGTACTAGAGTTTCAGCTTCAGCATCAGACCTTCCAATGACTCTGGACCAATACCCTTTAGGATGGACTGTGGATCTCCTTTCAGTCCAAGGGACTCTCAAGAGTCTTCTCCAACACCACAGTTCAAAAGCATCAACTCTTCAGTGCTCAGCTTGCTTTATAGCAACTCTCATATCCATACATGACTCCTGGAAAAACCATAGCCTTGACTAGACAGACGTTTGTTGGCAAAGTAATGTCTCTCACACCCATACATGACTACTGGCAAAACCATAGCCTTGACTAGATGGACCTTTGTTGGCAAAGTAATGTCTCTGCTCTTTAATATGTTGTCTAGGATGATCATAACTTTCCTTCCAAGGAGCAAGTGTCTTTTAATTTCATGGCTGCAGTCACCATCTGCAGTGATTTTGGAGCCCAGAAAAATAAAGTCTGACACTGTTTCCACTGTTTCCTCATCTATTTCCCATGAAGTGATGGGACCAGATGCCATGATCTTAATTTTCTGAATGCTGAGCTTTAAACCAACTTTTTCACTCTCCTCTTTCACTTTCATCAAGAGGCTCTTTAGTTCTTCTTCACTCTCTGCCACAAGGGTGGTGTCATCTGCATTTCTGAGATTATAGATATTTCTCCTGGCAATCTTGATTCCATCTTGTGCTTCATCCAGCCCAGCATTTCTCATGATGTACTCTGCATATAAGTTAAATAAGCAGGGTGACAATATAGAGCCTTGACTATACTCCTTTGCCTATTTGGAACCAGTCTGTTTTTCCGTGTCCAGTTCTAACTGTTGCTTCCTGACCTGCATACAGATTTCTCAAGAGGCAAGTCAGGTGGTCTGGTATTTACCATCTCTTTCAGAATTTTCCAGTTTATCGTGATCCACACAGTCAAAGGCTTTGGCATAGTCAATAAAGCAGAAATAGATGTTTTTCTGGAACTCTCTTGCTTTTTCAATGATCCAGCAGATGTTGGCAATTTGATGACCACAGGCCTATTGATAACTGTCCACTGTTAACTACCTAGGCTTAAAGCCTATGATCACAGTTAACTTTGATTGTATCTTTCTTTTTCCTTTGTTCAGACTAGTTTCAAGGAACCTTACACACTTAGGGTTTATAAGGTTTTCATAAAAACTAGTCAGGGTGCTTGGCTAAGAGGAGATTCTGCCTTGGGACTGCGGTGTAATAAACTGCACTCCACTATCTGCATTGTCCTTCTGAGTGAGTTTGTTTCCTGGAACACATGGCTACAACAGTTTCAATGCTAATCTCATGAAGAAACACCCTTATAGACACACCCAGAAATAAGGCTTAATTCTGGGCACCCTGTTGGTACAGTCAGGTTGACAAAGAAAATTAACCATCACACAAAGAAATTTTTTTGTTCTCTACCTTTTCTATGTTTACCACTCCAATTTTAACTCTGTGAATGTAAGAATAATTGTAGAATGATTGTAGATTATTATTACAACTGTATTATTATAGAATTATTATTACAATTGTAGAATAATTTATAACTAGAGGCACGTTCAAGATAAGCAGGTATAATTCCCCAATTTTAGAAGAGAGAACTATGCGGCTTAGAAAAATTAAGTGACTTTGTAACCTGTTGTGGGTGGGATTTCATACAGTGTACATACTGACATTTAGGAAAAATAAATTGGGCCAGATAGAGTGGGCAATAGTCTCCAATGGGTCTCATAACATACATTATTTTACAAGGTACACAAAGAAACTATTAGAAAAAGGCCAGGTGATAAAAATCACCATAGGCCACTGAAACAGTATTCAATACAAGTTTCCCTCTGGCTGTTTTTACTGACTGGAGCAAAGGTATTGGACTGTGGAAGGTGGCCAGGCTCACCACTATACTATCAATGCCCTAAGGTATTTGACTCTGAAAGAGGAAATGTCATCGCTTTAGTCTGTGAATTTGGAAATACACAC
Organism: Madoqua kirkii; assembly: GCA_006408675.1. Taxonomy (NCBI): domain Eukaryota; kingdom Metazoa; phylum Chordata; class Mammalia; order Artiodactyla; family Bovidae; genus Madoqua; species Madoqua kirkii. Next base: position 10,763 of record SJYC01056881.1, read on the forward strand.
TTGTCTTGATGAACACTTTTTTTCCTCTTTCACAAGCACTTTGTATAACAAAAAGTCTGTCTTAGGATATTCTAGCAGAATTACGGGTAGGCAAAGTCACCGAATACCTGTTTTATCTCCATTAATACACAAAAGAAGATTAGTGCCCCAAAGGATGGGATTTAAGCAGTGTGTGAACTGCGACTGTCTGTTTTGTTCATAGTTGTATTTTTATACCTACATAGTGGTTTGGTCTTAAAAGATAGCCTTTTATTTGTATTTGATATTACCTAGGTCATTTAAAATTTAACTGAGGAGGCAAATCATGTAAATTTAATATATAAGTGGGAAGCATAAGTTATAGTTTGGGCCGAGGCAGAAAAGAAGGAGAGACGACCGCAGTGGAAGCAGGTTACCTTTATTTAGGCAAGGAGGGGTGACGGTCGGCCTAACAGACTGAGAGCAAGAGGGGTCAGGGAGGCATCAAATTGACAGGGACGTTTGTGGAAGCAATAAGGGAAACTTTAGTCAGGCAGGATGTTTGGGTATTCTTTAGTTAAGATGGCATTTATAGTTGGGCAGGGGGGTGATAAGTCCTTTGGGCAGGGGGGTGATAAGGCCTCTGGGCAGAGGGTGATAAGTCCCTGGCAGATGTAGGGGGTGGAAGGTTTCTGGACAGGGAGTGATAAGTCCCTGGCAGATACAACTGGTCTGAGCATCAGGGCGGGACCTAAAATTCAATTTTGTTTTCTCAGAAATTAGATGATTCATCAAGGGCCTTTGAGACTGTTGTTTTCTTTTCTAGGCCCAAAGACTCCTTCAGGAAGACAAAGTGAAAATTCAAACCATGTTGAAATTTTTCTAGAAGCACAAGAGGTTTATAGATATTGGCAAAAAATCAACTAGGGGAGATAAGTCTAGTTACAATATGTCTCCATACAAAGATATTGCATAATTATTGACTATAATCACCACAGTGATTATACTCATGACTCACATATTTTGTAATATTTCATACTCATGACTCATGTTTTGTAACAAAGTTGTATCTCTTAATCTCCCTCTTTTATTTCTTTCCTCCCTTGACCCTTGTAAACCAATCACCTGTTTGTTCTTCATATCTGTAACTCTGTTTCTATTTTATATTTATTCATTTGCTTTTTAGGTTCCACATGTAAGCCAAATAATAAAGTATTTGTCTTTCTTTTATGATTGATTTCAATTAGCATAATACTCTCTAGGTCCATCATGTTATTGCAAATGGCAAGATTTCCTTCTTTTTTTATTCCACAGCATATATACATATATATTACATCTTCTTTATTTATTCATCTATCAGTTGACACTTAGGTTCGTCCCTATCTTACCTTTGTAAATAATGCTGCAGTGAACATAGGGGTGCATATAGCTTGTCTAATTAGTGTTTTGATTTTCTTCAGGTATATACCCAGATGTGGATTTGCTGTATCAGATTGTAGGTATATTTTTAATTTTTTGAGGAATCTCCATACTGTTTTCCATTGTGATTGCATCAATTTATATTTTCACCAGTGGTGCATGAGGGTTCTCTATTCTCTACATCCTTGCCAACACTTGTTATATGTAGACTTTTTAACAATAGACTTTTTAACAATTTGACAGCTATAAGTTGATATCTCATTGCGGTTTTGAGTTGCATTTCCCTGCGGTGTTGGAGGAGACTCTTGAGAGTCCCTTGGACTGTAAGGAGATCCAACCAGTCCATTCTGAAGGAGATCAGCCCTGAGATTTCTTTGGAGGGAATGGTGCTAAAGCTGAAACTCCAGTACTTTGGCCACCTCATGTGAAGAGTTGACTCACTGGAAAAGACTCTAATGCTGGGAGGGATTGGGGGCAGGAGGAGAAGGGGACGACAGAGGATGAGATGGCTGGATGGCATCACGGACTCGATGAACGTGAGTCCAAGTGAACTCCGGGAGTTGGTGATGGACAGGGAGGCCTGGCGTGCTGCAGTTCATGGGGTTGCAAAGAGTCGGACATGACTGAGCGACTGAACTGAACTGAACTGAACTGAACTGAACTGAAGTGATGACTAGTGATGTTGAGCATCTTTTCATATGCTCATGGGCCATCTCTATGTCTTCTTTGGAAGAAAAGTTTATTCAGATCCTCTTCCTTTTTTTTTTAAATTGAATTACTTATTTGTTTGGTGTTGGGTTATATGAGTCTTTGTATATTTTGGATATTAATTCATTGTCTGATACATGGTTAAATATCTTCTCCAATTTAGCAGATTGCCTTTTCATTTTGTGCTAGTTCCCTTTGTTGTGCAAAGCTTTTTAGTTTGTTGTAATCCCATTTGCTTATTTTTGCTTTTGTTTCCCTTGTGTGAGGAAACATCCAAAAATATATTGCTTAAGACTAATATGAAGGAGAGTACAGCCTATATTTTATTCTAGAAGTTTTATGTTTGGGTCTTAGATTTCAAGACTTTAATCCATTTTGAGTTTACTTTGCATATAGTGTGAAATGGTAGTGCAGTTTGATTCTTTTGCATATAGCTCTCCAGTTTTCTCAACCCCATTTATCGAAGATACTGTCTTTTCTTCATTGTATATTCTTGCCCCCTTTGTCATAGATAAATTGCCCATATAAGTGTAGGTCCACTTCAGGTCTCTCTATTCTGTTCCAATTAGTCCTTGTGTCTGTTTTTGTGCCAGTACCATGCTGTTGTGATTACTGTAGTTTCATAGGGTATTTTGAAATCAAGTTGCTTTATACTTCCAGCTTTCTCAAGATTCTTTTGGCTCTTTGGGGTCTTTGGGCTTCCATACATATTAAAACTAGTTGTTCTAGTCTGTGAAAAATGCCATTGATGTTTTTATAGGGAATATGGTCATTTTAATAATATTAATTCTTCAGATCCAAGAAAACAGTAAATCTTTCCATATGTTTGTATCATTTTCAATTTCTTTTATCAGTGTCTTTTGGTTTTCTGAGGACAGGTCTTTTGCCTCCTCACTTAGATTTATTCCTATGTATATTCTTTATTGATTATAAATGGGCTTGTTTACTTGATTTCTTTCTGATTGTTGTTAGTATATAGAAATGCAACAGATCGCTCAATTAATTTTAATTGCAACTTCACTGAATTTACTAATGAATCCTCATAGTTTTTTTGGTGGCATCTTTAGAATTTTCTGTGTATAGTTGCATATCATTTGCAAACAGTAACAGTTTTACTTCTTCCCTCCCATTTTGTATTCCTTTAACTTTTTTTTTTTTTTTTACTCCACTAGCTGTGGCTAGGACTTCCAGTACTATGTTGAATAAAGTTTAAAAGAAAGGGCATCCTTGTCCTATTTGCTCTTAGGGGAAATACTTTCAGCTTTTCACTGCTGAGGATGATGCAAGCTGTGGGCTTATCAAATATGGCCCTTATTATGTTGTGGTATGTTCCCTTCATGCCCATTTTATGGAAAGTTTTCTTTATCATAAACAGATGCTGAATTTTGTCTAAAGCTTTTGCTGCATCTACTGAAAAAACATTTGACTTAGTTTTCAATTGGTTTGTATGGTGTATTACATGGATTGATTTGCAGATATTGAGCCAGTCTTTGATCCCTAGGATAAAACCTACTTTAACATGCTGTTTGTTCCTTTTAATGTATTGTTGAATTCAGTTTGCTAATATTTTGTTGAGGATTTTCCACCTATGTTCATCTGTGATATTGGCCTGTGATTCTCTTTTTTATGGAATCTTTGTTTGGTTTTAGAAAGTGATTTAGAAAGTGAAATTCACTCGGTCGTGTCCAACTCTTTGTGACCCCACAGACAGACAGCATACCAGATCACCTTACCTGCCTCCTGAGAAATCTGTGTGCAAGTCAAGAAGCAGCAGTTAGAACTGGACATGGAACACCAGAATGGTTCCAAATTGGGAAAGGAGTACGTCAGGATGGTACATTGTTACCCTGCTTATTTAACTTATATGTAAAGTACATCATGTGAAATGCTAGGTTGGATGAAGCACAAGCTGGAACCAAGATTGACAGGAGAAACATCAGTAACCTCAGATATGCAGATGACACCCTTATGGCAGAAGGTGAAGAAGAACTAAAGAGCCTCTTGATGAAAGTGAAAGAGGAGAGTGAAAAAGTTGGCTTAAAACTCAACATTCAGAAAACTAAGATCACGGCATCTGGTCTCATCACTTCACGGGAAATATATGGGGAAACAATGGAAACAGTGACAGACTTTATACTGGGGGGCTCCAAAATCACTGCAGATGGTGACTGTAGCCATGAAATGAAAAGACACTTGCTGTTTAGAAGAAAATCTATGACCAACCTACACAGTGCATTAAAAAGCGGAGATATGACTTTGCCAAAGAAAGGCCCGTCTAGTTAAGGTTATGATTTTTCCAGTGGTCATGTATGGATGTGAGAGTTGAACTATAAAGAAAGCTGAATGCAGAAAAATGGATGTTTTTGAACTGTGGTGTTGGAGAAGCCTCTTGAGAGTCCCTTGGACTGCAAGGAGATCCAACCAGTCCATCCTAAAGGAGATCAATTCTGAATATTCATTGATTGGAAGGACTGATGTTGAGGCTGAAATGCCATTTGGCCACCTGATGTGAAGAGCTGACTCACTGGAAAAACCCTGATGCTGGGAAAGATTGAGGGCAGGAGGAGAAGGGGATGAGAGAGGATAAGATGGTTGGATGGCATCACAGACTCAATGGACATGAGTTTGAGTGGACTCCAGGAGTTGGTGATGGACAGAGAGGCCTGGCATGCTGCAGTTAATGGTGTCACAAAGAGTTGGACATGACTGACGACTGAACTGAACCTAACTGATAATTTGTTTCTTCATATTTTCTATCTCTTCCTGGTTCAGACTTGGGAGAGTGTACATTTCTAGGTATTTGTCCATTTCTTCCAGATTTTGCATTTTATTAGTATATAGTTTTGTGCAGTAATCTCTTATGATCCTTAGTTATATTTCTGTGGTATTGGTTTTAACTTCTTTCATTTCTGATTTTATCTATTCAGGCCTTCTCTTTCTTTTTCTTGATAAGTCTAGGCTAAAAGTTTATAATTTTTTCTTTTCAAAGAAGTGTTTGGTTTCATTGATCTTTTCTATTTCTTTGATCTCTATTTTGCCATTTCTTCTCTGATCTTTATGCTTAATTTCCATTTACTAACTTTGGATTTTGTTTGTTCTTTTTCCAGTTCCTTTAGGTATATGATTTGATTTTTATTTGACATTTTTCTTATTTCCTGAGGTAAGCTTGTATTGCTATAAACTTCCCTGTTAAAACTGCCTTTGCTGCATCTCTTATATTTTGCATCATTGTGTTTTAATTTTCATTTGCCTCCAGAATTCTTTCATCTTTGGTTTCTTCAGTAATCCATTTGTTGTTTAGTTGTACACTGTTCAGCCTCCATATACTTGTGTTTTTTACATTTCTTTTTCCCTTGTAGGTAATTTTTTGTGACATAAAATTGTCAGAAATTTTTTTCTTTTTTTTCTTTTTTTTGCCATGCAGCATGTGGAATATAAGCTCCCTGACCAGGACTGAACCCATTTCCCATGTTAGAAGCACTGACTCTTGACCGCTGAACCACCAAGATTCTTGATATGATTTCAATTTCCTTCCAGTCACTGAGCCCTGTTTAGTATTGTACCATAGGATCTATACTGGAGAATATTTCATGTGCACTTGAAAATATCGTGTGCTCTGCTGCTTTTTGGGTGGAATGTTTTATATATATGTAAAATTCTTCAGGTCTAAAGTATCATTTAAGCCTTGTATTTCCTTATTATTTTCTGTTTGAATGATCTTCCCATTAATGGAGTGGTAAAGTCCTCCACTATTGTGTTACTATTGATTTCTCTGTTTATGCTTGTTAATATTTGCTTTATATATTTGGATGCTTCAATGTTGAGTGCCCATATATTTATAATTCTAATATCTTCTTGGGTTGATCCTTTGATCATTACACAATGGCCTTCTTTGTCTCTTATTAAGGTGTTTGCTTTATGGTCTATTTTGTCTTATATAAGATTGTTACCCCAGGTTTCTTTTGATTTCTATTTGCATGATGTAATTTTTCCCTCACTTTCAGTCTCTGTTTGTCTTTAGATCTGAAGTAAGTCTCTTTTAGGCAGCATACATATGTGTGTATCTTGTCTTTGTATCTATTCATCCATTCTATGTCTTCTGATTAAAACATCTAGCCTATTAAAATTTAAAGAAATTATTGAAAGGTACATACTTTTGCTATTTTTTAATTTACTTTTGCTATTTTTTAATTTGCTTTTGCTTTGTTTTTGTAGCTCTTTTTTATTCATTTATTTTTCTTTTCCTGTCTTCCCTTGTGATTTGATGACCAGCTTTAGTATTATGTTCAATTTCTTTCCTATTTGTGTGTGTGTGTGTGTGTGTGTGTGTGTGTGTGTATGTGTATCTAATATAGATTTTTGGTTTGTGGTTACCATGAAGTTTATATACAACAATCTCCACATATATATGATTAAGTTCCTGATCTCTGAAGTTCAAATGCATTTTTAAAATCCTGTATTTTTATTTCCTCCCCCACTTTCACTGTTTTGACATCATATTTTACATTTTGTTGTTTTGTGTATTCCTTAACTACTTGTTGTGGAGATAGATACTTTTACTACTTTTGCCTTTTGATCTTCCTACCAGCTTTATAGGTGGTTGATTTACTACCTTTCCTACATATTTGCCTTTACAAGTGAGTTTTTCCTTCTTGCAGTTTTCGTATTTCTAATTTTGGCTTTCTCTTCTTTCGCTTAGAGAAGTCTCTTTTAACATTTCCTGTAAAGCTGGTTTGGTGGTGCTGAACTCTTTTAACTTTTGCTTGTTTGTAAAACTTTTGATCTCACCATCAAATCTGAACGAAAGCCTTGCCAACCAGAGTATTCTTAGTTGTAGGTTTTTCCCTTTCATCATTTAAAATATAGCCTATCACTCCCTTCTTGCCAGCAATTTTCTGTTGATAAGTCAGCTGATAGCCTTATCAAAGTTCCTTTGTATATAATTTACTATTCATACCTGGCTACTTTTAATATTCTCCCTTAAATTTAACTTTTGCGATTTTAATTACAATATGCCTCATTGCAATCCTCTTTGTGTTGATCTTGTTTGGGACTCTCTGTGCTTATTGGACCTGTATATTTCTTTCCCATGTTAGGAAAATTTTCAGTTATTATGTCTTCAAATATATTCTCAGCCCCTTTATCTACTTCAATAATATGAAGGTTAGACTGCTTGACATTGTCCTTGAGTTCTATTAAACTGTCCTTGTTTCTTTTTTATTCTTTTTTTTGTTCAGCTTCAGTGATTTCCACTACTCTCTTCCATCTAGTTGATACATTCCTCTATATCATCTAATCTATTGTTGATTCTTTCTAATGTACTTTTTATTTGTTGTTATATTCTTTGTCTCTTTTTGTTTTCTCTTTATATTTTTAACTGTTAAAAACTTTCAGCTTTTCTGTTTGTCTAATTTTCTTTCAGGTTCTTTGAACAGCTTCAGTGGCTCAGTGGTAAAGAATCTGCTGTCAGTGCAGGAGACATGGGTTCAATACCTGATGTGGAAAGATCCCTTGGAGAAGGAAATGCAATCCACTCCAGTATTCTTGCCTGGAAATCTCCAAGGGCAGAGGAACCTGGCATGCTGTGGCCCATGGGCTTGCAAAGAGTTGGACTGAACAACCAACAACAACCAACAGTGATTATTACCTTATGGTCTTTATTGGGTAGATTTCTTATCATCATCATCATCATCACTTTACTTAATTCTCCAGGAATTTTATCTTGTTCCTTATTTTGGAACATATGTTGCCTCATTTTGCCTACTTTGCTGTATTTATTTCTATGTATATGGTAGGTTGGCTGTTTCCCAACCTTGGAGAAGATGCTTTTTTGGGGGAAAGGGTGAGACATCCTATGCATCCAACAGTGTACTCCCCTCCGATCATCAGAACTGTATGCTCCAGTGGTGCTCTCTTTGTGGTCTGTGTATGTCCCTCTGCTGTAATGGGCTCACTACTGTGAGCAGTCTGCTAACTGTGGCTGGCCCTTGGCCCACTTGATTGCCAGGTCTTGTCTTGTGTAGAAGTTGGTGCCAGATCGCAAGGTGGCTTGCTACAGAGCCCTGTCATGTCTCAGAACTAGTGCTGGCCCACTGGTGGTTGGAGCTGGGTGCTGTGGCAGAAGCTGCGGGACCAGGGATCCTGGATTTAATTTTGTCCTGGTGGTGGATGGGTCCAGTTCTTGATACAGCTGGATGTGGTGTTAGAGATGTCCCAAAGCTGTTGGATCCCAAGGCAGCTGGCTAAGGAGTTCAAGGTGTCTTGCAGCTGGTGTTGGTCTGCTTGTAGGCAGAGCCAGGTTCTGGGGTCTCTGGTTGCAAGGCCATGAGGGTCCTGGAGCTGGTGCTGGCCCTCTAGTCAGTGGGGCTAGTTCCTAACATTTTTTCTGTGAGATCAGGAGTGTCTCAAAGCTTGTGCTGCCTTTCTGGTGGAGGAGGTCAGATCCCAGGGTGAGTGGCTAAGGTGTCCAAGGTGTCCCAGAGCTGGTGTTGGCCTAGTGGTGGATGGGTTGTATCTTTACATGGCAAGCTGCAGGGCTCCCACAGTACTGAGGCTGGTATCTGCCTGTTGATGGTGGTTCTGTGTCCCTACCTGCCTAGTTTCTTGGCCGTAGGAGATCCAGTGCTGGTGCCAAGAGTGCAATAGGTGGGGCCAGGTTCTGGCATGAAAAAGCTAAAGGGAATATTTCTCAATGGGGATTTCCAGCAACATTTTTCTCATGGTAGGACAAGCTTCTGCAAATTACTGTCCCCAGTGTCCTTGTCTCCAAGATGAGATCCAGTTTCTTCTTGCCTCTCTGGGAGGCTCTCCAAAAGCAGAGGTGAGTCTGTCCCAGTCTCCATTCACACTATTGCCTCTCCCCTGTGTCCTCAACCATTTGAGACTTTGTGTGCATTCTTTAACGGTGAAGTCTCTATTTCCCACACCCCTCTGGATCTCCCTTCCCAAGAGTAAGACTCATTGACTTTCAAAGCCAAATGTGCTGGGGACTCATCTTCCCAGTGCAGGACCCCCAGGCTAGGGAGATCTTCCCCTTGTTCCTTGGGAAGAACCTCTGAAATTGTAATTTTCCTTTTATTTGTAGGTTACCCATTTAGAAGTATGGGTCTTGGCTATATCATGTCTCCATCCTTTCTGCCCACCCTTTTCCAGTTCCCTCATTATATCTTTAGTTGTAGAATATCTTTTATGCTAGTCTTCTAGTCTTTCTCATCAAAAGTGTATTGTATATAATGGTAGTTATATATATATATATATACACACATACATATATGTATATATATATACCATGGGGTTGCAAAGAGTCAGACATGATTGAGTAACTGAACTGAACTAAATAATATATTGTACATAGTTTTAATTTCGGTATGCCTGTGGAAGGTGAACTCAGTCTTCCTACTCCTCAATCTTGGTCATCCTCCAGGAAATGCCTATTTAATATGTTTTGAATTAACTATTTTCTATTGCAGCCATGAAATTAAAAGACACTTACTCCTTGGAAGGAAAGTTATGAACAACCTAGATAGCATATTCAAAAGCAGAGACATTACTTTGCCAACAAAGATCTGTCTAGTCAAGGCTATGTTTTTTCCAGTGGTCATGTATGGGTGTGAGAGTTGGACCATGAAGAAAGCTGAGTGCCGAAGAATCGATGCTTTTGAACTATAGTGTTGGAGAAGACTCTTGAAAGTCCCTTGGACTGCAAGGAGATCCAACCAGTCCATCCTAAAGGAGATCAATCTTGGGTGTTCATTGGAAGGACTGATGCTAAAGGTGAAACTCCAATACTTTGGCCACCTCATGTGAAGAGTTGACTCATTGGAAAAGACCCTGATGTTGGGAGGGATTGGGGGCAGAAGGAGAAGGGGATGACAGAGGATGAGATGGCTGGATGGCATCACTGACTTGATGGATGGAGTTTGGGTAAACTCTGGGAGTTGGTGGTGGACAGGGAGCCCTGGCATGCTGTGATTCATGGGGTAACAAAGAGCCAGACATGACTGAGTGACTGAACTGAACTGAACTGAACTGATCCCACATTTAGTTTGGGAATTTACTTAGACTTGTCTTCTAGCTTGCTGATTCTCTCCTCAGCTATATGCAGTACTGATAAGCTCATTAAATATATTTTTTATTTCCATTATAGTGTTTTTGTTTTCCAGCATTTTAATTTGATCCTTGCTTAGAGGTTCTATTGCTCATCTTACATTAGCCACTGGTCTTATGTGCTATTTACCTTTTTCGTTAAAGCTTTTAACATCTTAATCACAGTGATTTTAAATTCTCTGTCTGATAATTCCTACACTTGGGTCATATGTTCTTTGCTAGGTCTGGTTCCGCTACTTGCTTTGTTTTTCATGCTGTTTTTTGTTTTGTAATATATAATGTACAGTTGTTTTGCCTTATTACTTTGTTAAAAGCCAGACATGATGTATTGAGTAATAAGAACAGACATACTTAGGCCTTCAGTGTAAAGTTTTGTGATAATTTGGCTGAATTTTTGCCCATGTTTAATGTTTATAGTAGCTTTAAAGTGCCATAGGCTTCAGATTGCTCTAACATCACTTGTTTTAACTCATCTATTGACTTGGGGCTTCCTCTAAGGGCTTTCCTCAGAGAGAATTTGCATCTTATAACTTTTCAGCTATATCCTCTGCTTAGAGACTTATTAGTCTGGTTGTAAGGAGTAGAAGGGCCTTCCCTGGTAGCTCGGCTGGTAAAGAATCCGTCTATAGTGCAGGAGCCTGCTGTTCAGTTCCTGGGTTGGGAAGATCTCCTGGAGAAGGGATAGGCTCCCACTTCAGTATTCTTGGGCTTCCCTGGTGGCTCAGATGGTAAAGAATCTGCCTGGAGTGCGGGAGACCGAATTTGATACCTGGGTTGGGAAGATCCCCTGGAGAAGGGCATCACAACCCACTCCAGTATTCTTGCCAGGAGAATCGCCATGGACAGAGGAGCCTGGTAGGTTACAGTCCATGTGGTCGCAAAGAGTTGGATACGACTGAGTAACTAAGCGTAGCACAGCACAAGGTATGGAAGAAGGCAAACGTTCCATGATACTATGATCAAAGACCTGTGTCCCTGGGCTATGAACTTCACAAATGTTACATAGTTTTGTATTCTCAGCTTAACTGAGGCAGAAACAGGAAGATACCTGTTAAAATGAGAGAACTGCTCTTCCTCTAGATGGGACAGAGATATGATAGGACTTTGCTATCAAGAATCTTCTGAGCATATTTTACAATGGTTACTCTTCTCTACCCCTACCAGAGCCTTAAGAGGATCTTTGTCAGTTTTTTACCCTGAGAGCCTGGTGGGATTCCTGGAGTTAAATTTTACAAAATAGGGACCCACCTCATTATCACTCCTAGGAGTTTCTAACTCTTGCTAGTCCACATTCAACTTCCAGAAATTCCCATTTTTACCAGCTCCAAGTTTAGGATGCTTTGCTCCTACCAGTTTTTGGCTCCATATCTTCTCCTTCAAATAAACAGGTCTCAGCTCTGGCTTTGGATCTGCCTATGTCTCCAGACTAGTGATTTGTCTTGTGACCTCAGTTCTCTGATGGTGCAACAAAGTTGATTTACAGCTTGTTCAGCTTTCTGGGAAGGATGGGAGTTACAACTTCCAAGTTACTTTTGAGCTAAAACCAGAAGTTATTAATTGTTCTTCTGATCTGAGGCTATTTCCTTAGGAATACCCTTTGTTCCCCTTTTGTATGAGAACCTTGGATCCCTAATTCATTTTTTTTCTGGGTAAACTTATTGTAGTGGACTCTTTCCAGTATCTTCCCAAGAAAGAGTGCCCAGGAGTAAAATTTTTAAGACTTTTGAAAGTTTGAAATATGCCTTTGAAAATTCTATTCCGTCTTCAGGTTTGAGTCACAGTTGACTCTACAGAGGACTTGAGGCTATAAAAAAATTCCTTAAGAATTTTGATGACCTAACTCCATTTCCTTCTGGTTTCTAATGCTTTTTTTTTTTTAAATAAATCTAATGCCTTAATTATTTCCAGTCTTTTGTGTAAAAAAAAAATCTTTCACAAATTTTTCTTCTTGCTTTCTAAAATTTCACTGTCACATATCCTTTGTTGTGGGTCTTTTTTATTCCTTATTTTGAGTCCTTGATGGACTCTACTTTTAGGACTTTTAAAGTATGTCTTTGAAAATTTTCTCCTAGTTTTTTTCTCTTCTATTCCTATTATTTTGGATGTTTATTTTTCTGCTTGAGTCTGTTCTTTTTGCTCTCTTTTATCATTTTGATCTACTTACTGGGAGACTTCTTCAAATCTGTGTTTCAACTCTTCTATGAATTTTGTGTATGTGTGTGTGTGTGTTTACTATGCTTTTAACCTGGTCATCTGAATATGGCTTTTTTTTTTTTTTTGCTTGCTTCGTGGATTGTCTCTTAACCCTGTGAAGATTTTATTATAGTTTTTATTGGAATTTCCCCACTCTGGGTTGATTTTTTTTTCTTTGCATTTTTTTAGATCCTTGACTCCCGACTCTTATTTAAGATTGAAGCCTAACAAAGAAGCCAGTGGGTTTGTGTGAGTTGACTTTGTCTACTGATGGGATTCACCACAGGGTGTGAGGTAGGAATATGGCTACTTGAATGGAGACCTCTTGCATATATCACAATCTGTAGGTCTTCTTTTTTGTGCTGGTCAGTCTCTCTAGAAAGCTGATCTCTTATGTTAAGCCAGGCTACAGGACACGACTGTTCCTAGAGACATTACTTCCTTCTGAAGACTTTCAAACAAACCTCTTATTTTCTTTCATCCATTACTTCCATCTTCAGAGGTAACAGGTACTTCCATTTTCTGAGCCTTTGAAGAACTCCATCGTGCCAATTAGTTTGACTCTTGTTGGCTTCAATCTATACTGCCTCATCCTGTGTGCCCCCCCCCACACACACACATACACACACACTATCACTTGAAGGCCTAGAGTTTTCTCCATTCTGATAAATCAGTTAATCACTCTGCAATTGCTTCCCGCTTGTGAACTTCTTAAATTTATGCCTCTTTTATTCCTTTACTGTCCTTTTAGTGGGGTCACAAGAGGGAGTGAAGATAAGCAAATGCATTTATTTGATCTTTCTCACACTACAACCCTATCTACTTCGGTATTATAACTGGTTGTGAATAGGGCATGTTTTTGGCTTTTATCTCTTCATTCTAAGTCATTCTGACAACAAGAACTTGAGATGAGACTGAAGAAAGGATGACATTTTTGAATTTTTAATCTCCTATGGACACGACTGAGTGACTGAACTGAACTGAACTGAATGAGATACTTATATGTGACTATTAATATTTCTCTACACACCATTAGTGTCCAAGCTAACTTGTAAATTGCACCTGACCCATTCACTCTGATCATCTTTCTGCATTTTGGTCTCTCTTGACTGTTCAATGAGAGGAGCTCTTTTTCTCTCTTCTCCATGGCTTCAGTTCTGTGATGGATGTATCTTAGGCCAGCTTTCACAACTCCAATGTCATAAAAGTGCTGCCCATCAAGTTTACTTATGACATCAGGTAGTTTTGCCCATGGTGTTTACATGGTGTTTACTGGTCCAGTAAAAGACATTTATAGAGCAAACCCCACTTGTGTGTACTGAGATGCAGAACTATAAAACAACACCTAAACTGCCTACTCAAAGTCATATAAGCCAAAGAGCTAAATATCAGGTAAAATATTTTATTTAAAACATTAAACATGGGGGTTTATACCTTTACTTAAACGGTGCTGCCTTAACAACAGCTGGAATAAATTAGAGATGCTCAGATTTATCAAGAAAATAATCAAGCAACAATTGTTGAGTATGTATATGTTTAAGCCTGAGATGGCACCTGGAGGAATATGAAAAATGTGTAAAATATTGTTCCTGCTCTTCCTCAGGCATTGGTGCTCATTTGGAGAAAAGTATAGGCTTGTCATTTGATACATGAGACCCAATGTTCTTACTGCTCCCTTGCTGAGACAAAGTTACATACGAAAAATGCTAGCAACAGAACACGATACATCTAAATGTTGAATCATCTGTCAGAGACAGGCAACGCTACAGACATTCAGATCAGGAGGTCAAGGGAATAGAAGCATATAGCAGAAATGTTTAATGAGTTCCTACTCACAAAGTCTGTGTTCTAGGTGATCTGGGAATACACAGAGGGAGAAACCCCTAGCGCCTTGGATTAGCCTTCAATGATGCACTGTACTTGTACAGAGGGAGGAAAAAAGATATCCCATACAAGAAGTACATGGACCACAAAAGACAGTGACAAAAGAAATGCCTGTGTGACTTGGAAAGAGGACAGGCAATGGTCTGCCTAGATTCAAGTGTTGATGCTCCAGAGAAGCAGGTAATGAGGCTGAATTGTAGGGAAATAGAATCTTAATTTTCAGAAGAAGGAAAAACAGCATACTGCATCACAGAAGCCCCTCAGTTTAAGGCACAACTTTGCTACATTTTAAAATGATGTCAAATAAGGAAATATTCACACAGACCCTTCATATACATACCATATTTGTGGTTTCTGTCCTATTGATTTGTAGCCCTTAAATTGAAATAAGTGCATCCCTTGGACTAGAGGGAAAAAAAGAGAAATTGGGGTAGTCTGGGTTTGATTTAAATTACTGGAACAAAGGAGGCATATGATTTATCCAGTCTGGCAACTATGGGACACATTTCCCTGTCCCCTTGGACCACTCCCGTCCCCTGAATTCCCTTCCCAGAGGAGAAGAAGGCGGGTTGGGTATTTTGCTGGACTTCTTAGGTTCCATTGTGTAAGATGTAACTTTGGGATTTCACGCTTTTTCATCTCTCTTGATTTGCCTAAAGTAAGTAGGAGGGATTTCTAGGGCATGCTTGCAGGTGGAGAGCAGTGATTTTTGATAAATAACTTTCCATCAACTTCTCAAGTCCCATCTCTCAGTAGATAAGATGCATCAGGCCAACTAACAGTCACTGTAGATTTGAGGGACGCGGTAGCCAAAGTGGGCTTGAGCAGCTGAAGCTATGGCCTTAAATTGTGATCTCCTGATGGTGAAGACGACCCTGTTAGCAGGCTGTGGGATTTCTTTGTCCCTGCACACTTCATGCTTGACGTGGTGCCTAAGCAAACAGTATAGGCAACCGCTAGGAGGTAGCTGTGCTATTTACCCGGCTGCCAGTGGTAGCAGACACTATGGGTCTCTGGACTCCACCCTGCCGGGGTCCAGCCCCAGCGGATTCAGGGAATTCAAAGCCGGGATGGAGTTGGCATCCTAGAAAAAAGCTATTTAATTAGAATTATAAAGAGAGATTAGAAAAGGATAGTGTAGTAGGAAATATTAGTGGAGAAAAAGAGAGTGAATAACTTGGTTTACGTGGAATACCAATAAAGTTCCAAGACAAGGAACTTGCACCACCTACGTAGGCTACAGGAGTCTTTCTGTTCTCCTGAAGGAGAGGAGACACTGAGGCTTCCCTGGTCACATCTTAGAAGCCCAGGCAAAATTAGCAGGCATGGCAAGTACCCATGCTCCAGATGGGAATTCAGCCAAAAAACGGAGAAAAAGAAAGAAACCACACGGGGGCATCAGTCTTTCCAGGAACTGATCTGTTTTCTTTATTTTCAGGTCCACTTTTATACTTTTAGTTATGCATAGAGATAATGTAAGAAACAGAGTCACGCAGGGCAGCAGCTCTGACCCTTACCATCATATCTTTGTTCTTGCAAGGGTCTTACGCTTGTTTACAATATCTTCCAATTAACATTTTATGGCACCGTCTTACTTTCTATTGATAAAGGTTCAGTTCAGTTCAGTCACTCAGTCGTGTCCGACTCTTTGCGACCCCATAAATCACAGCACGTCAGGCCTCCCTGACCATCACCATATCCCTGAGTTCA
>SJYC01056882.1:0-29433 GCA_006408675.1 Madoqua kirkii
GTTTCTCTTACCTTGGATGTGGGGTAAGAGGTAGTAAAAAATCATGTGCATATTGGCAGGAGTGAGGATAATTCTGTCACACAAGCTATTCTGCTAACAGAGTGGTTTGACCTGAGACACCCTTGTCACACCCAGGAATTTTTATTGACTGGCGCTGCAAGTTAACTCCTTCTCCAAGAGAGGTGGTGGGGGGGACAGCCCCCCATAAAGTCAGAGGTGTAGGTGCAAGCATGAAACAGTCAAGTAGGCAGACTCTGGTTTGGTGGGTAGATGCTCAGGAACAGGGGGTTTCCTGAGGCTTGATGCCAGCTTTCCTTATGCGGAAGCCTCGTTCCTCACGACCTTTGCCACAGGCGGAGTTCCTCATGCTGGCTCCTGCCACGGCCAGCCCTTTCAAAGGTCGGGGTTTTGATAAGCTGGTCGGTTGAGCTAGAAAGACGTTGAGGAACAGATGGCCCTGTCGTCTAACAGGGAGAGAAGGCGACCGCGCCTCCAAGGCATTGTCACATCCCGAGGTCGGCTTGCTCGGCTACCAGCCCACCTCACATCTGGATGCGGCAGCGCCTTTCCCCGCAGGGGGGAGGCGAGGCAGAGGACCCCGGGGTGCAAGCACCTCCTCGTGAGCGCGCGTGCGCGCGGCCCGCTAGCGTGTGTGCCCGCCTGTGCGCGCGCACGGGGACCGCTGGAGCCGCGGCTTCGGGACCGGGGAATGGGGGTGGGGGCCCAGCAAGGACTCAGTCTCCGCCGGCCTCCTCGCTCCTCACTGCGGGTTAATAACCAACCAGTTAGAGAGAGCCAAGGGTGACGGCGGCGGGGGTGACAGCTCCGGGGAGCCGGCTGTGTGTCGGAGGGTCAGGCTATCGCCAGCCTCGGCCACGCTCAGGGATTTGAATATATACATTTTGGGGGAGGGGGGTTATTATTTATTGTTTTTATTTTATTGTTTGCCTCTACCTCCGGAGGGACCAGAGCGGGAGAGGGGAGTTCGCTCTCCAGCCGAGCGTCGCGGATCTGAATGGGTCAAAGGAGGCAATTTTGCGGGTGGGGGAAGGAGGGGAGACCTTGATTTCCACCAATCCCCGGGCGTGTGTCTGCGAAGTCCCGGGCGCCGCGGAAGGCTGCGGCGCGCCGCTGAATTCACTGATGAGACCGAGTTCTTTTCTTCTCCGGGTGGGGTGGGGAGCGGGGGTCCTGGCAAGCCAGGAGGAGAAGCCCGGGGCGGGCTAGCGGTCCCGGCCGCCGTGGAAATTTCCAAGGACTTGGCGCGTCTAGGAGGCGGCGTGGGGCGGGAGGCGGGGTGCCTGGCGGCGCAGCAGCGCGGGAGGCGGGGAGAGGCGGCGAAGGGCGCAGGAGCATCGCTCGGAAGGGGACGCCGCGGGCCAGATGTCTGGGAGGGAGCCGAGCCTCTCCCCGGACCCACGCCGAGGGCGACGGTGATGCTGCAGAACCGGCGGGAACAACAACCCGCCGCCGCCCCCCTCCCTCTCCGCGCTCTCGGAGACCTCGGCGCCCGCCTTCTGCAGGGAGAAACGACCATGGCCGTAGCTCGTGGCTTGCTCCCTGGCCACTTACCCTAGCAAGACATCCTTGGAAAAGTTGCATTGGAAAAAAATATCTTTGCGCTGACCTTTGGGGTCCTGGGCGCCCAGGAGCGGGCGTCCCAGTGCGTGCAAGAAAGCGGAAGGTGTGTGTGCATGGGGGGCAGGCGGTGGGGGAACCCTCCGCTGCCGCTGCGCCTAGCCTGGTGCTGAGGCTGCGGCCCTGCCCCCAACCCCCACCCCGGGACCCCGGGGCTGCGATGAGCCCCTGCGGGCTCTCCCGGCGACACACATCCAGAGGGGCCATGGCCGTCCTGGCGTGGAAGTTCCCGCGGACCCGGCTGCCGTGGGAGCCAGTGCTCTCTGCGTTGTGGTCCTCTGTTGGCTCTACGTCTTCCCTGTCTATCGGCTGCCGGACGAGAATGAGATCGTGCGGGGCGTCCTGCAACAGGGCACTGCGTGGAGGAGGAACCGGACGGCCGCCGGAATCTTCAGGTACTCCTGCCCTCGCGGCTCCACCCCACTCGTGTCCTTTCCTCCCTGGGGCGCCGAGGACAGGGTCACCGGCGAGGACGGCCTCGCAGCGGCCCTTTCATCCGGATCTTCTTATCCTCTTCCCTTTCTTTGTCGTTCCCCAACCTGGAGGCGGTAGTCAGGGGGCCCTTCCCCAGTCCTTAACCCCGAGAGATGTGGGGACACCTGCCCTGGCCATGGAAAGTCTTTTCGCCTTTCTTCCCGAGCCTGAGTGGTAGTCAGCGATTTGCCGATCACCGAGAGGAAGAAGCAGCTAGGCTAACTTTGTCCCTTGAACTTAATGAGAATGTATCTTAGGCTCTGTAGAAGTTCAGAGAAGTGGAGAACTAGAAGCAGGTACCAGGTGTCTTCCTGGGGTTTGGTGAATGCTTGGTAAGAGAAGTCACTAACGAGGGAGTCGTGGACAGTGAAAACACGGACGCCCAGCCTGGCTCCGCTGCTTTGTGCAGTGAGCCCATAATAAACACAGGACACTCGTTGATAGCCCCAGCTGCTAAAGAGTCAGGGACTAGGTGATTTTTATTGGGGCTTTATCAACTTTCTAATAATGGATATTATATCCTCATTGTACCCCCGCCCCCCAAACTAAATCTTCAGAAGGAGAAGTTAATTTCCCCCAAGGTCATGTACCTTTGCGGGATCAGAGCTGGAATTTTTGTCACATAAAGCCCTTTTGCTCGGCTTACTCCGTAGGTGTCTTCTGGTGACCGGAGATTGCTGTAGGCAGGGGGTTGAAGTCAGAAAACACACAGAACTAAAACCAGCTTGGAAGCAGAACTCTGAGGATCACTCAGAGGTCGAAGTTTCTGGGTCGTTCAGGTTAAGGGTCTAAAATGAGTTCCTGGCAGGAGGGACTGTGCGGGAAGACTGGAGATGCGGCACATCTGCTTCCCTCTGCTTCTTCTCGGTCCTCCTGGTCATGTTGAAGGGACACCCTGGTGCTTCTCTCACTGTCAGGGGCCCCTTTCACCTTCAGTCCCTTCAGCTGAAGATGCTGCGCTTGGCTCTTCCTGGGATGGTTGCGGTCTAGGGAAATGGAGGGGGTAGACAATGCTTTCCTGCGTGGAGTAAAGGAGCATAGGGCCAGGTGAGAACCAACTGAAACAGTTTCACGGCTGTTACAAATGCTTAGAAACATCTGTAAATTTAAAAAGAAAACAAACAAACTTTGAAAACGTATGGTTTCCCTCCCTTTCTCAGGCCTGCTCCTGGAAAGAAGGTCAAAGAGGTAACAGCCAATCCTTGCAGGGAAAGGCAGTGGAATTCTCTAAACTGGGAATTTCCTTTGCTCTCTTTATAATTCTGCTATCATTAAGTTTAAAAATAACTCCACTCCCCTTAAAAATATATAAGAGCTCATTTTCTCTCACCTTCACGGTATTGATTGTTCTACTCAAAGGGCATAGCATGCAGCAGTTCTTTGCTCTAAAGACAGAAAGCACTTTCATTTCAAGTAGTATAAGGAAATGAGTTCAGAACTTCCCATTCGTTTGCAATGAATGAGCCCATTTTTTTGTATAGGAGGAGCAAGAATGAAGCTCTGTTAGAGACTGGATTTCTTTCGGACGACATCATCAAGAGGAAAATGCTTCATTTTCTGAGAAGCCCAGGCGGGTTGTTCCTGAGACACACTTGCCTCTTGCTGTCTGTAGCCTGGGGTGATGTTCAGTGTACTTGGCTGGCTTGTGGACTAGTCTCTCTGTGCAGAGAATTACTTATGAAATTCCACATGAATTTGAGCAGACTCAGGGAGATAGTGGAGAACAGGGAAGTCTGGCATGCTACAGTACATGGGGTCGCAAAGAGTCGGACACCACTTAGCGGCTGAACAAGGACAACAAATAAAAACTGCATGACACATATTCCTCAAAGTTAGTGTTTATAAAACTGTGTAAGAGGTACCGTTGAATGCATGCTGCTTGACTCAGGGAGTAAAGAATCTACCTTCAGTGCAGGAGACCTGGATTCGATCCCTGGGTCAGGAAGATCCCTTGGAAGGGAATGGCAGCTCACTCCAGTATTCTTGCCGGGAGAATCCCATGGATAGAAGAGCCTGGTGAGCTGAAAAAGAGTTTGGGCTTCAGAGTCAAATCCTGAGTTTATAGACTGCCATGACTAGATAAACAGCAGAGTATCTTCAGCAAATTGCTCTGTCTTTTTGAGTTTTAGTTTTATTATGAATAAATGGAGATAATAACATCTACCTTGCAGAGCTGGTGTAAAGTTTAAATAGGAAAAAAACCCCACAAAAAACAAAGCACTGACTGCCCAGTGTCTGGCACATATAACCCGTCAATAGTATCATTCCAGTTGTTATAAATTGTAAACTGTAAGTTGTATATGTTACAACTTAAATAAGGACACTTGGCCAGGCCAAAAGAACTTGGAATGTTTTACCTGGCAGATTTGCAAAGAATCATTATTAGTCCTTATACGCCCCACTGCCCTCCCCCCGCCCTTTACACTGAAGCTAATAAACAGGGAGGGGGATTTTGAAAGATAGTCAAAGTATAATTGTTTTTTAAGTCTTTTATTTTTTTTAATACTCTGAATGATTAATTGGTTTTTTAACATCTGGATCGTTAGTATGTAGACAGTAGTGTTGTTCAGTTGCTCAGTTGTGTCTGACTCTTTGTGACCCCACGGACTGCAGCACGACAGGCCTCCCTGTCCATCACCATCTCCCGGAGTTTGCTCAAATTCATTTCTATTGAGTCGGTGATGTCATCCAATCATCTCATCCTCTGTTGTACTCTTCTTCTCCTGTCCTCAATCTTTCCCAGCATCAAGGTCTTTTCTGATGAGTCAGCTCTTTACATATATGTTACAACTTAAATAAGGACACTTGGCCAGGCCAAAAGAACTTGGAATGTTTTACCTGGCAGATTTGCAAAGAATCATTATTAGTCCTTATACGCCCCACTGCCCTCCCCCCGCCCTTTACACTGAAGCTAATAAACAGGGAGGGGGATTTTGAAAGATAGTCAAAGTATAATTGTTTTTTAAGTCTTTTATTTTTTTTAATACTCTGAATGATTAATTGGTTTTTTAACATCTGGATCGTTAGTATGTAGACAGTAGTGTTGTTCAGTTGCTCAGTTGTGTCTGACTCTTTGTGACCCCACGGACTGCAGCACGACAGGCCTCCCTGTCCATCACCATCTCCCGGAGTTTGCTCAAATTCATTTCTATTGAGTCGGTGATGTCATCCAATCATCTCATCCTCTGTTGTACTCTTCTTCTCCTGTCCTCAATCTTTCCCAGCATCAAGGTCTTTTCTGATGAGTCAGCTCTTTACATCAGGTGGTCAAAGTATTAGAGTTTCAGTTTCAGCATCAGTCCTTCCAATGAATATTCAGGATTTATCTCCCTTAGGATAGACTGGTTTGATCTCCTTGCCATCCAGGGACTCTCAAGAGTCTTCTCCAACACCACAGTTCAAAAGCATCAATGCTTTGGTGCTCATCCTTCTTTATGTCCAGCTCTCACATCTATACGTGACTACTGGAAAAACCATAGCTTTGACTAGACAGACCTTTGTTGGCAGAGTGATGTCTCTGCTTCTTAATACACTTAATGTACAATGTACACTTATGTGTGAGGATATATACATATTTATCCATAAACCATGGAATGATGTATGTATATGTATTGACATAAATACATATATTCATGTATGTATGCATGTACGCTAAGTCTTTGTGACATTATGAACTGTAGCCCACCAGGCTCCTCTGCCCATGGGTTTCTCCGGGTGAGAATACTGGAGTGGGTTGCCATGCCCTCCTCCAGGGGCTCTTCCTGATCCATGAATCGAATCCCCAGCTCCTGTGGCTCCTGCGTTGCAGGCGATTCTTTACCACTGAGCCACTGGGGAAGCCCATATTCATATATACACACATGCAAATAATTGCAGCCAGTCAGTCGACCCACATTTAATGAGTAAATACAGTGCACTAGATGTGAGTTGGGATAGTGCTGGACGGATGGACAGCTGCTTCTCTGAGACAGCTTACCTCCTCCTGGGTGGTGACTGACAAAAACATATGAGGAAAGAATGTGATGGTTTAAAGTCTTGTAAAATACTTTGAGGACAAAAGAAAGTGTGTGCTTAGGTTTATAAGCATCGGAATTTCAGATTCCATTTTGCCTTTTGTGCTTCCACTTACTTTTGTGATTTTCTTCTCCAAGCTTAGAGCTTGTTAAGCGCTGATCCATCAGAGGGGAACTTTGACAAATCCCCCGGGAGGATGGGGAGCAGCAGGAAAGCAACCAAACTTTAGGAGTGTTGCTAAACAGAAAGTTTTCCTCTCATCCACACAGCGGTAGAAAGATACATAAATCAGTGCACCCTATCATAGAAACTTAAACTTTCTAGGAAACTCTTGCTGCTTCTGATTAAAGAGTCAGGTAGTATGTTCTCTGTTGTGTGCGTAATCGTGTCCTACTCTTTGGGACCCCACCAGGCTCCTTTGTCCAGGGGATTTCCCAGACCAGAGTACCAGAGTGGATTGCCATTCCCTTCTTAGGGAATCTTCCCTGATCCAGGAATTGAGCCCGTGTTTCCTGCATCTCTTGCATTGGCAAGTGGATTCTTTACTGCTGAGCCACTTGGAAGGTCCTTAAGTAGCGTGAGGAGAGTGGCATTTGTCTTTTCTGTCAGGTCCTTACCCATCGTGTTTGTTCCTCAGAAATAAGCTTCTGTTCAGAGTTTATGTGCAAGGCTTTGTTCTTGCCACCTGACTTGATAACAGTGACAACAAAGCCAAAGAATTATTAGGTCCTTGTTATGTGCGTGGCACTATGTTCAGTTCAGTTGCTCAGTCCTGTCCGACTCTTTGCCACCCCATGGACTGCAGGATGCCAGGCCTCCCTGTCCATCACCAACTCCTGGAGTTTACTCAAACTCATTTCCATTGAGTTGGTGATGCCATCCAACCATCTCATCCTCTGTTGTCTCCTTCTCCTCCTGCCTCCAATCTTTCCCAGTATCAGGGTCTTTTCAAATGAGTCAGCTTGTCACATCAGGTGGCCAAAGTATTGGAGTTTCAGCTTCAGCATCAGTCCTTCCAATGGATATTCAGGATTGATTTCCTTTAGGATGGGATGGTTGGATCTCCTTGCAGTCCAAGGGACTCTCAAGAGTGTTCTCTAACACCTCAGTTCAAAAGCATCAATTCTTCGGTGCTCAGCTTTCTTTATGGTCCAACTCTCACATCCATACATGACTACTGGAAAAACCATAGCCTTGACTAGATGGACTTTAGTTGGCAAAGTAATATCTCTGCTTTTTAATATGCTGTCTAGGTTAGTTGTAACTTTCCTTCCAAGGAGTAAGCGTCTTTTAATTTCATGGCTGCAATCAACCATCTGTAGTGATTTTGGAGCCCAGAAAAATAAAGTCTGCCACTGTTTCCACTGTTCATCCATCTATTTGCCATGAAGTCATGGGACTGGATGCCATGATCTTAGTTTTCTGAATGTTGAGCTTTAAACCAACTTTTCCACTCTCCTGTTTCACTTCATCAAGAGGCTCTTTAGTTCTTCTTCACTTTTTGCCGTAAGGGTGGTGTCATCTGCATATTTGAGGTTATTGATATTTCTCCAGGCAATCTTGATTCCAGCTTGTGCTTCATCCAGTCCAGCATTTCTCATAATGTACTCTGCATACAAGTTAAATAAGTAGGATGACATTTGACGATTTGGGACCAGTCTGTTGTTCCGTGTCCAGTTCTAACTGTTGCTTCCTGACCTGCATACAGATTTCTCAAGAGGCAGGTCAGGTGGTCTCTTTCAGAATTTTCCACAGTTTATTGTAATCCACACAGTCAGAGGCTTTGGCATAGTCAATAAAGCAGAAGTAGCTGTTTTTCTGGAATTCTTTTGCTTTTTCGATGATCCAGTGGATGTTGGCAATTTGATCTCTGGTTCCTCTGCTTTTTCTAAAACCAAGTTGAACATCTGGAAGTTCACGGTTCACATATTGCTGAAGCCTGGCTTGCAGAATTTTGAGCATTACTTTACTAGCATGTGAGATGAGTGCAACTGTGCAGTAGTTTGAGCATTCTTTGGCATTGCCTTTCTTAGGGATTGGAATGAAAACTGACCTTTTCCAGTCCTGTGGCCACTGCTGAGTTTTCCAAATTTGCTGGCATATTGAGTGCAGCACTTTAGGAGCATCATCTTTCAGGATTTGAAACAGCTCAACTGGAATTCCATCACTTGGATTCTTCCTAAGGCAGTATGTTAAGTGTTTTAAATATCCTGTCTGATTTAATTCTCCTAAGAATGTTATATAAGTGAGTAAAGTACTATCCATGGTTTACAAAGATGAATGTGCCCTGGTCCCTGCCATCAAGGGACTTGCTGTCATCCTGTGGGACAGGCATATATGTATATAATCAACCAACGTCTTGGCAATAGAGCTGTTAAAGAGAGATAGCATAACAGAGTGAAAAACTTTCAGATTGTGGAGCTGTCAGCACATGCATGGAGTTCCTTGTCTGGTTGTATGACCACTGGTAAGTTCAACTCTCAGAGCTTTACCGTCCTTGTTTGTAAAATGGGGCTTGTAGTCATTTCTTACAGATTTCTTGTGAAAATTACCTGATAGCATACAGATAGCACTTAAAAGGATGTTGCTTGGTTCGTACCTCTGTTTAATAAGTGATCCTTACAACAGTCAAAATACAAAGCAAAGGGCTGGGGAAATTCACAGAACTTGGCGCTTGATTCTGGAGAAGGAGGGAAGCTGAAAGGGAGTGGTATTTGTACTCAGACTTGAAGGTTGTTAGGATGGGGGAGTAGTGAGAGAGGGAAAAGGATGTTCTGGGCAGAGAGGACACCAGTAGTGAGAGCGGGCAGGTGCTGAAGGGTCAGGTGTGTGCTTCCTGCCTGGAAAGCCTCTAAGTTGCTAGTCTTTAAGTCTTTAAGCAGTTATAGCTTTCCGCCCTTTCCTTTCTGTCCTTGGTTTTAATCTGTGGTTTCTAGACGCTTTGGGTGTTTCCACAGCTGTCCTGGTGAGTGCAGAAGGGCATTGGGTGGTGGTAGTGAGGGGATGAGAGGCAGGGTGCAGACGTCTGTGCATATGGAATGTAGGTTCATGTTTGTTAAGTATGGAATTTGTGGAATTCACTGCAAAGGTCATTTAGAAAGAAGATGGTTTAATAAATTCGGTGCTTAACGAAAATAAGCTGCTATTATGGTGCAGATTCACACGTGAAAAAACTTGACCAGCAATGACCGTGGTGGGATCAGGTTAGTCAGTAGGTTGTGTCTGACTCTTTGACCTCGTAGCCCTGCAGGCTCCTCTGTCCATGGAGTTTCCCAGGCAAGAATAATGAAGTGGGTAGCCATTTCCTTCTCCAAAGTAGCAAAAATAAGTCATTAACATTGCTCGTACTCATGACATATATCAGCTCCTGTTCTTAGTGCTTGTATGGGTTATCTTGTTTCCATAGCTATTTTATAAAGTTCTCATTTTATATTTGTACGTTCTTTGTTTTACAATTGAGGAAATGGAGGTTCAGAGAGAACCATTAACAAAGAGGTGGGGTTGGGATTCCACCGAGAGCTATTAGACTCTAAGCTTATGCTTGTTCTCTGATAATCTTGGGGAAACGAAGCATTGCTGATGTCTCTTACGATTTGGCCATGATTACTTTTCTGCCATCATCTTTCATCAGTATTCCCTTTTATGATTTAGTCAGATTAATAAAGGATATAGTCCCTGAAATAAGCCATGTTATGTTAGTTTTGCTCGTACCATATCTTCTACCTGAAATGTTTTCTTTCAAGACCACAAGGTCCAGCCTTCACGGGGCCAGTCCTTACTCCTATCTCCACAGTGCCTAATAGTGGCTAAGAACAAAGTTCCTGAAGTTAGCTGTGTTCAAATCCTGATTCCACTGTTTGTTTTGTTCTTGAGCTAATCAGCCTTCATGGTCCATTTCCTCACACATAAAGGCTGGC
Source organism: Madoqua kirkii (assembly GCA_006408675.1). NCBI lineage: Eukaryota > Metazoa > Chordata > Mammalia > Artiodactyla > Bovidae > Madoqua > Madoqua kirkii. The sequence continues at coordinate 10,044 of SJYC01056882.1, forward strand.
TTTTTGTAGAAGTGTTGTGAGTTTTAAAATAGTGCCTTGAAAATGCTGAGAACTGTTTCTGGCATATAGGGTTGGCCCTTTGTGCCCAGTTTCCGTATCTGTGGGTTCCACCTCAACGGGTTGAACCAGCTTTGGGTTGAAATTCAAGACCTGGAGTTGGCTGAATCCTCTGATGAAGAACCCGCAAACACGGAGGGCAGACTCGACTAGCCATTGTACAAAAGGGACTTAGGCATTGGGGAATCTTGGGAGCCAGGTGGGGGTGGGAGGAGAGGGAGTTGGGATGGAGTCCTGAAACCAATCCCTCCAGGGAACTGAGAGCCGAGTGTGATGAGTGCTTAGTCCACATTCACTTCCCTCAAGGCGGCTTTCCTTCCTTCTCCCCCAGGCTGTGTTAGACTCTTCTCCTTTAAAACAAACCAAACAAAACCAACAAGAAGGAAACATTATGCCTATTATTGCTTTTTTTCCTGCTGATCCCAAATATCTACTACTGTTTCTACCACTATTGCCATAGAAGGTGCTGGAACCACAAAAGTGAACTTAACAGAATCCTTACTTTCCTGGAGATTTATAGGCTGATGAGGGGAGACATAATAAACAGGTAATCTGGTAATTTCTCAAGCTGTATTAAAAGCACCAGTTTATTTGTCTGCCTTTTCTGCCAGCTCCTTCATATGTGTGTACCTGGAGCTGAGCATGGTTACTGGCACACTCGTTTTTCTTGAGTTACTGCATGAATGAACATTTTATAAAGGAGTGGGCCCAGTTAGCCAGTCAGTTAACCAGCAAGGATTTATTGAGGTTTGACACTCTGCTTGGCTGTGTGGGGTCAAAGGAGTAAACAGCATCCTCTGTAATTTCTAAGAGTTCTTCCTCCAGAACAGTTTCCTAGTCTTAGCATTACTGACACTCGTGTGTGTGTGTGTGTGTGTGCGCGCGCGCGTGTGTGTGCACGCATGTGTGCACACGTGCTCAGTAGTGTCTGACTCTTGGCGATGCCATGGACTGTAGCCCACCAGGCTCTTCTGCCCTTGAGATTCTCCAGGCAAGAATACTGGAGTGGATTGCCATGTCCCACTGCAGGGGACTTCCCCACCCAAGGATCAAACCTGTGTCTCCTGTCTCTCCTCCAGTGGCAGGCGATTCTTTACCAACTGTGCCACCTGAGAAGCCCCTAACATCCTGGGCTGGATAATTCACTGTTTTGGTGGGTTGTCCCGTACACTGTAGAATGTTCAGCGACACCCATGTCTTTTGTCCACTGAATGAAACAGTCAGATATATCTGCAGACTTAGTAAAATGTCTCCTGTGGGGGGCAGAACGGCCCCTGGTTGGGAATCACTGCTTTAGAGAAACAAAACCAATCCAGTTGACAGGATTTAAGAAATCCAGAAAACATCATGCAATTAACAGTGAAATGAAAACTGCAAACTGTGAATGCTCTGACTACCAAAGAGGAGTGAATGAATGGTACTTTGATAGGTGGCCAGGTCTTGGTTAGGGAAGGGTAAGGGACCCCGGGACACATCTGGGGAGACTTATGATAGGCATCTGTGTCTTTTGAAAGCTTGTATGTGAGCTTGTCAGTCGCCCCCTTAGACCTTGGCGAGAGGAGCCCTTGCTTCGTGTGCTGTTTTGGGGAAGCTCACTCGGCTCTTTTCTAGTCTCAGCGCTTCTCAGTCAGGCAAGGCTCAATGGGGTCACTGTAGCCTGCCTGCCGTCAGGGAGCGTTTCCCCTTCTCCATCCTAAGGGTGGCTTGCCCCACCGCTGTGTGCACCGCTAGACCCCCAGACAAGGAACAGCTCTCTGCAAGAATGGGAGGCTGCAAGAACCACTTGCCTGTGGGGCTAGCGGGATTCATGTGTACACACGTGGGGAGAAGGTTTCCTTGTGTTGCTGTGTTTCAATATGAAATGCCCTGGGATTTGAGAGGCCTAAATTTGAATCTGGCATTCCAGGTTGTCATATAGGTATGTTTGTCCAGGGAAAAGATTGGGAGAGAATATATATTTTACTTGTTTGCTAATGTGATCATAACTTTTAATTAAATATTAGACACATTTGTAATACCTTTGTCTTCTGCCTCGCAGGTAGGGTTTTTGTTTTTTTTGTTTTGTTTTGTTTTTTTGCAGTGTGAGAGCCTATTTGTCTTCATTTTGCGGAGGCGTGTTTAGGAAGCTAGTTGGATCAATTGGATAATTGTATATGTTAGTCTAGAGCATGCCCAGTTTGTCTTCTGACAGAGTTCTGTTTGGAAGCCAGAGCTGTTTTATCAGACTAAGAACATGCAGGTTGGAACCTGCTAAAGGAGGCAACATAAGCTTCCCACTGGGAGGGCAGGTACTTCCGTCAGCATCCGGTTCCCATTCTGGGGAGGTGAAGCCCATGGTCGAATTGATTTAGGACAAAGCTTTAATACACTCAGAGTCCAAGATATGCTACTTACAGATCTAAGAAGCCAGGGGGCGCTGTGAGCTGGGGGAGGGCTGCCCTCCATCCCAGGCTAGGAGCCGGAGATAAGGGAGCAGTGTTGTCGCTATTGTTCAGTGGCTCAGATGTGTCCGATTCTTTCCGACCCCATGGACTGCAGCACTCCAGGCTCCCTTGTTGTCCATTGTCTCCCTGAGTTTGCTCAGACTCATGTGTATTGAGTTGGTGATGCCATCCAACCATCTCATCGTCTGCCGCCCCCTTTTGCTTTCAGTCTTTCGCAGCATCAGGGTCTTTTCCAGTGAGTGGGCCCTTCGCATCAGGTGGCCAAAGTATTAGAGCAGGATAAGAAGCATCTATTATTTATAAGAAGTTGCGAGTGGGGGGGGCGGTGTCTGGAACTTTTCATGGGCTTAAACTCTTAAGTGGTTATTTTAAAAGGTGCCTGGGAAAAAGCAAAGGGAACTTAATGACAGGCATCCTAAACTTGAGTCCTCATCAGAATGTCCAGACTCTTGAGTGGGAGCAGGGTTATCATACTGTAAAATGCCTAGGCAGCAAATCAGTAAAGCAGTTTTGTTTTTTTTCCCTCAAGGGTCATTTTTCTCATCACAGCTGTGAATCATTTTGGAAGTGATGCTGACTGTGTATGTATCATCAATGCAGTCCTTAACAATGAAGTTGATCTATTTACAGGAAAATCCTTTTTAGCTTTTTCGTTCTGTTTTGACTCTTCTGGGAGCTGTGTAACCTCGGGCAAGCTGCTTAACCTCTCAGTTCCTTTGTTATGTCATCTAAAAATGGTGTACTTTGCTAACCCACTTCCTAGGTTTACGATGTTAATTAAGGGAGATAATGAGTGTACAATCTGTAGCCATCCTCATCCTGGCTTGCCGAGATGACAAAATGATTGTTCCTGCCTGGAATGAATCTGGACTTTAGAGCCCCAGAGAATCAAGTTTTAATCCCAATTCTGTCATTTATTAACTTTGTGACCTTGAAAAATTTATCTGGCTTTTCTGAGCCTTAGCTATGGGTGGCAGTTTTTACCGTGAGAGTATTAGGTGCTGAATAATTGCTAATTATTAAGCCATAATGATGAGAAACGCTGCTTCCTGAGACACATCCTATGCCTATTATTACACTTTTAGTAATAGACTAGATGACAATAAAATGTGACCGTATGATGTCGTTCTTCCATAGTGTTAGAATGAAGGCTGCTGTAAAATGGCCAGGAGAATTTTAAGGGAGAGAGCAGGCCCCTGGCATCAATCACTGGTTCATTCATTCAGTCAGTTATTCCTTTATCTACATTTAGTAAATGCCTCCTGTGTGCCACTTAGGTGCTGGGATGCATGATGAAGGTTAGACATGGTTTATGATTTTATAGAATTTACAGTTGCATCAAGTGTCATTAGTTAAGTCAGTAAGAAATTGAGTCCTGTGTTTCAAGGGTGAGAGTTTGTTGTAAGTAATCATGCTGAGTTTTGAAGCAACCAATTTTCTCCCTTTTCTGTTGGGCCATCTTCTGACTATGGCACTGCATGAGAGGGCATCAGCCAAGACCGTAAGAGCTGTGTCACTCCTTTAATTAGGTGCTAGGAGGAAGCCGAAATGAATTCAGAGCTACAGTTCTCCATTATTCAAGGCTTAAGTAACAGACTGCAAGCCGGAGATTTATTTCCAAGTGAATGTAATGAGAAAGGGCTTGTTTTGAACAAAGTGCTTGTTTCAATTATTGATAAGACAAATGTATACATGATTTTTATATCCCTCATGCTTATTTAAAAAATTTGTAATGTTTATTATTGGCCTGATTTTGGAAGTCAGAGATACCGACTATAGGGCAATTTTAAATGTAGGAAAAAGAAGTACTCATTGTGAACAGTTTTTTTTTGTGTTTGCATGTGAATGTATAACTAAATTATATGTGTTTTGTATATTTGGTTTTCTATCCTTTTAAAATCATTCAGTGTTATATCTGTAACATTTTCTCATATAATTATTTTTTAACTTACAACCTGTGATAGTTCTGCGATTTTCATTTTGGAAAAAGATTATTTACCTATGTTTTTTAAAAAATGTTATTGGAACAAATAACTGTCTTCAAAAAGATCCTTTAAAAGGATCTTGACAGAGTATGTTAGATTCTTTAAAAATTTCTTCATATATATGGTGAATACTCAATGTGTTAGTCACTTACTGGTGTCTGACTCTGAGCTATAGCCTGCCAGACTCCTCCTGTCCATGGAATTCTCCAAGCAAGAATACTGGAGTGGGTTGCCATTCCCTTCTCCATTGAATCTTCCCAACCCAGGAAATGAACTGGGGTCTCCTGAACTGCAGGCAGATTCTTTTCCGTCTGAGCCACAAGGGAAGTACTGAATATGGAAAATCAAAAAGCCTCTTTAAAGAGTTCTTCTTTCTCCAAGTTGACACTTAATGATAAGAGCAATACTGCTCTTATTTGTGAAAGTGACTGACATGTATTCACCCAAAGAGAAACATTTCTAAATATTTTGGTATGTGTTCTTCTAGAGTATTCCTTCTGTGCCTGTGTGTGTATACACTGAATTTGGACAGTACATTGTGAATACTTTTGTAGTAACAGTATATGTAGATCTTCATCATCCCTTTTTAATGGCTGTGAGATTTTCCTTTTTTGGGAGAGTTAATTTATTTAAGTAACCACTGTTATTGGATATTCACGTTGCAATTTCTCACCTATGTAAATAATGCTTTTATGAACATCCTTGTATAATTTTAAGTATTTATTTTCTAAGTATAAATTTCTAAAAGTGGTTTCTTGATAGTTATTCCCCACTACCATCAGTTTTTATAACTGGTTTGTTTGGTTGTTCATAGGAAATTTGACTTCGGCTAAGGGCAGGTTTGAGTTTTCCTTCATTTCAGTGTGGATAGCAATTGTCGGAGAAAGCAATGGCACCCCACTCCAGTACTCTTGCCTGGAAAATCCCGTCGACGGAGGAGCCTGGTAGGCAGCAGTCCATGAGGTCCCTAAGAGTTGGACACGACTGAGCGATTTACCTTTCAGTTTTCACTTTCATGCATTGGAAAAGGAAATGGCAACCCTCCAGTGTTCTTGTCTGGAGAATCCCAGGGATGGAGGAGTCTGGTGGGCTGCTGTCTATGGGGTTGCACAGAGTCGGACAAGACTGAAGCGACTTAGCAGCAGCTGCAGCAGCAATTGTGTAAATAGCCAGGCATACAATGATTGTTAATATTAAATGATGAAATTCCCCTTAGGGAATTTTCAAGAAGCCAAAGCAGCTAAGAAAGATTCCCACAAAACAGGATACTTATAGAGGCAGTCTTCCCTTCCTGAGCATTGCAGGCCTATTAATAGCTATGAGGAATTTATTTAGTGCATCGGAGCATGTACCTTTATCTGCCATGGTTATCCTTCCCATTAGCGTGATCTGTCACGTACTTTTAAAAAGCAGTGTCTTATTTTGTAAATAAGTTCATTTGTATTATTTTTTCAGATTTCCCATATAAGTGATGTCATATACTATCTGTCTTTCCTTTCCTTAGCATAGTCATCTCTAAGTCCATACATGTTGCCGAAAATAGCAATAGTTCACTCTTTTTTATGGCTGAGTAATATTTCATCATAGAAATATGTGTGTGTGTGTATATACGTATATATATTATATATGTATCTATATCATATCTTCTTTACCCATTCATCTATTGATGGACACTTAGGTTCTACATCTTGGCTATTATAAACAGTACTGGTGTGAACATTGGGTGTGATACTTTCATGCATCTTTCTGAATTTGAGTTTTAATACTTTCTGGCAAGCAGACACATAGACACAGAAAACAAACTTATGATTATGAGAGGGAAAGGAGTGGAGGGATAAATTAGGTGGATGGGATTAATATTAAGATACATGCTACGATTTATAAAATAGATAACCAACAAGGGCTCACTATATGGCACAGGGAACCATATTCAGTATATAGTAATAACCTAAATAGAAAAGAGTCTGACAAGAATAATATATATATATATATTCTTTGAAACACTTTGCTGTATATCTGAAACTAACACAATATTATAAATCAAGTATAGTTGTTTTTTTAAAGCAGTGCCTTTATGAGATCATTTGTATCATTTTCCCAGGACTTAAGCAGTTAAATAAAGCTGTGATTTAAAAGGAAAAATGGAATTCCCTGGCAGACTAGTGGTTAGAACTCTGCACTTTCACTGCCAAGAGCTCAGGTTTAGTCCCTGGTAAGGGAAATAAGATCCCACATGCTGCATGATATGGCTAAAAAAATAATAAATAGAAAGAAAAGGAAAATGAACTTCTGCTTCACTATAGAGATTTCAAGGAAAATTACAACTGTTAAATAAAGCAATTGTATTTTCTGACTGTTAAGAGTTTTTTTCTTGCTCTTGCACTTGAATCTGGAGCAGATTATAACCACGTGAGTGGAGGGTGAAGGTGCAGTAAAAAGGCACAAAACCCTCACAATGATATTTGGTTGGGCTGGGCTTTTGGGGGTTGAGTGATGATGACTGAGTTGACATTGCCTGTCATTCCTGTCCATGTCCTTGTCCCCTTGCACTTTTTTGAAGCAACTTACACATTGTTGCTTTGGTGTTTCAGGGTCAGAGATTGAGTCTTGTTTTAATTTGTTTTAGATCCCTCATCAGAGTCATTACAAATTTAAGAAGTATTTGTTGTCTGAATAAAGATACTAGATTGTCCACAGCTGTCTGAATACCTTTCAAGGGTAGTTTCTTTTGTTGCCTAATATTAAGATTCCCTGCATATATATTCACTCCCAATTCATTCATTTACTCCTCCACTCATTCCTTCCTTCAGCAAATATTTCTTTAGTGCTTTCTGTGTGCTGGGCACTGTTGCTAGGCCCTGGAAATAAAGAAGTTAGTCAGAAGGACATGGGCCTTCCTGCAGAGAACAGAGAAGTACACAGTATTTATAGGAAGAGCTATGGTCTCCCAAAACCCTCTCAGTTCCTTTTGTGGAGGAAAGCCAAATGCAGGTTGACCTTCACTTTCAGAGCTGAGCTGTGTATGTCTATATTCGGCGGAGTCCAGAGACGGCCCAAGTTCCTCCTCTGGCCCACTGAGGTTTTGACCTGCTTGGAGAGATGTACCCAGAGGTCTCCACACAGTTCAGTGATGTATATCTCTTGACTCTGGGTAAACTGTGCAACATACAAGATGTCAGAGAGGAAAAGCTCTTTAAAGCATTGCTAAAAGATACATGAGGGGAAAGTACAACAGTTACTACAGAATAAAAGAGATGGAGTAGCCAGCTGGGTTGCATGAGCAGCTGATCTGTCCGCCTCCGGCCAGGCTGCCATAGTGAGAGGGAACTCAACAGGACTCGGAGAGGCAGGAAGCAAGAGGCGTCCACTGGGATCAGGGAGCCTCAATTTGGGGGTAAAACATGGTCGTTTTATTCTTTTCCTGCTCCAACTATGCCTTGTCAAATGTTTCACTTGACCCTCACCCTTAATCCCCTTTAGGATGCCAATGGATCTGTGACCAACCTGGCCAGATTTTATCAATTTACATCCCCCTTGATTACTGGGATAGTCTTATTCTGGTGTTTAGCTCAGTTATGTTGCTTTTAAAGCACGATGAAAACTCTTGTGAGTCTACCACCTCTGCCAGCTTTGAGGGCTTCCCAGGTGGCACCTGTGGTAAAGAATCCACCTGCCCATGTGGGAGATGGAAGAGACTTGGGTTTGACTCCTGGGTCCAGAAGATCCCCTGGAGGAGGGCATGGCAACCCAGTCCAGTATTCTTGCCTGGAGAATCCCATGGACAGAGGAGCCTGCTACAATGCATAGGGTCGCAAAGATTTGGATATGACTGAGTGAGTGAGCACGCATGCACGTGTCTGGTGTGGGAGCGTGCAGGGCACCCTCTGCCGCAGAGCCCCAGTCCATCCCCTGCCTGACAGCTACTCCGTTCCCTCTGTGTAGGGAGGACGAGGCTATTTCACAGTCCCTCTCTTGGTGTCTGCTGCTTTTCATGTGAACCCTGATGGGCTGCTCACATCTTTTTTTTTTTTTTTTTGGCTACACACCACCATACAGTTCAGTTCAGTTGCTCAGTCGTGTCCGACTCTTTGTGACCCCATGGACTGCAACACAACAGGCTTCCCTGTCCATCATCAGTTCCCAGAGCCTATTCAAACTCATGTCTGTCGCGTCAGTGATGCCATCCAACCATCTCATCCTCTGTCGTCCCCTCCTCCTCCCGCCTTCAACCTTTCCCAGCATCAGGGTCTTTTCCAGTGACTCAGCTGTTTGCATCAGGTGGCCAAAGTATTGGAGTTTCAGCTTTATCAACAATCAGTCCTTCCAATGAACATTCAGGACCGATTTCCTTTAGGATTGACTGGTTGGAGCTCATTGCAGTCCAGGGAACTCTCAAGAGTCTTCTACAACACCACAGTTCAAAAGCATCAATTCTTAGGTGCTCAGCTTTCTTTATAGTCCAACTCTCACATCCATACACAACTACTGGAAAAACCATAGCTTTGACTAGATGGATCTTTGTTGGCAAAGTAATGTCTCTGCTTTTGAATATGCTGTCTAGGTTGGTCATAGCTTTTCTTCCAAGGAGCACCATATGCAGGCTCAGATGTCTGACTAGGGGTCGAACTCGTGCTCCTTGCAGTGGAAGTGTGATTCTTAATCCCTGGGCCGCCAGGGAAGTCCTTGCCCATATCTTTTAAGAGCAAATTGTCCCTGTTCCTTTGCTTGCTGGCGAGTCTTCTAAGGTGGAAGAAAGATGCTGTCCTTGCCATACCAAAGGGGATTTCACCACCTTTCAGCCTCAGCCTCACCATATCTTTCCATGTCTGCTGCTTCTTCCCGGACAGCTCAGGACCAGCACATCAAAGCATCAGGGATGAAGTGACAGTTTCTTTTTTAATGCAGACCCTCAGGGCCTTGCTAAGTGGTTCTTTTGCCCCCCCACCCCTCTTGTTCCCTAGCTGGCAGGGGAGGAGAGGGATGTCTAGCCTCTCTGTAGAGTGGGGAAGCAGCGGCATCGTGGCACAAGTGGGACTGCTCATGCCCCCTGCGCCTTCCGAGTGTGGCTCAGTGGCATGGTGCCAGTGCTGCTCCTCTGTCAGGTGCCATCACTTCCAAGACTTGTAGAGAGGTGGCTGCTCTGACTTCTGGCAGCTTCCTGAACTTGAAAGATGGGGAACTTACTGCCCATTTTGGTCTCCATTTTGGGCAATGATCATAATTCCCAGATAGAAGAAAAACCTTCATCTTTTGTTCTCCTTGTCCCCTGGATGAGTCTGTGCACCCTTCTAAAACTCAGTTATTGTGTATTGTTTCTTAAAGGATCCTCATGGCCCCAGGAACAGTGAAATGTTCAGCCTAGTTGATTCACTTTCCTCCCGAGCAGGTGATCAAGGTCTCACATCACAAAAGGCACCCGTGATCCCCTCCCTCTCATTTTGGGGTTTTACCACGAATGTTTCCAACTGTTGCCTCATAGTTTAGGGTCACTCTTCTGCTGCCAGTTGGTTCTCATTTCCTTGTCCTTTCACTTTATAAGCTTTGTTGTTGTTGTTTAAAAGCTCTGTTGTTCAGTCACTCAGTCATGTCCAATTCTTTGAGACCGCATGGACTGCAGCACACCAGGTTTCCCTGTCCTTCACCATCTCCTGGAGCTTATTCAAACTCATGTCCATTGAGTCAGTGATGCCATCCAACCATTTCATACTCTGTTATCCCCTTCTCCTCCTGCTTTCAATCTTTCCTACAATCAGGGTCTTTTCTAATGAGTCAGCTCTTTGCATCAGGTGGCCTAAGTATTGGGACTTCAGCGTCAGCATCAATCCTTCCAATGAATATTCAAAGTTTATTTCCTTTAGGATTGACTGGTTGGATCTCCTTGCAGTCCAAGGGACTTTCAGTAGTCTTCTCCAACACCACAGTTCGAAAGCTTCAATTCTCCAGCACTCAGCTTTCTTTATGGTCCAACTCTCACATCCATACATGATTACTGGAAAAACCATAGCTTTGACTAGATGGACCTTTGTCGGCAAACTAATGTCTCTGCTTTTTAATAAGCTCTCTAGGTTTGTCATAGCTTTTCTTCCAAGCAGCAAGCATCTTTTGATTTCACAGCTGCAGTCATGAAATAAAAGCTTGGGGAGTGTGAAATGAAAATATCTCCTGCCATATCAATAAATAGGAAACGTCACAGCCATCATCGAATTCTAGACTCCAGATGTGAATGAGGGCTCCACGATCCAGTGGATGCTACCACCCACCAGGGTGATTGCTGAGGAGCTGAAGGAATGCAAGAAGCAAGATGAACAAGGAAACAGAATTGGCACCAGATAACTGAGGTGCATATGAAAGAAATGAATTCAGTGAGCCCAGAGACTTGAATCTTCCCATACAGAGAATGCTAAATTCCTTAACTTGATACCTGATCTTCTATGTTCAGACTGCCCCGCTCCCTTTGTTGCAAACTAGAATATAGCCTGACTTCCTCTCCTGCCGCCTTGGACCAACTTTATGAGAGCTACTGACATGTTGTCTCCCTGGCTGGGAGTCCTAAACATTCCCACCAAAAAAAATAACTGTACTTTCAAGTTGTGGCTATATTTTTTAGTCGAGAGGAGACAGACCAACAAGTGTGTTGACTTAAGCCAATCCTATGGAAGGATACTCCTCTGGCCAGGTACCCCCAGTCTTGATTATCTTGGGTGCTCCCTCTTCATCAGGGTAGGGGAGAATTCCCACTAGTGCCCCAGCAGGGTTCTCTGACTCCAAGTTTTCTCCTTTTCTCTCTTTTTCATAGACATATAGTTGATTTACAGTGTTGTTACAGATGTGCAGCAAGTGATTTATATATGTATATATATAATAGATATCTATTATATATCTGTATATTTATCTCTCTATATATATCTACTCCTGCCTTTTAATGCAGGAGACATAAGAGATATGGGTTCAATCCCTGGGTCAGGAATGGCAACCCACCCCAGTATTCTTGCTTGGAGAATCCATGGACAGAGGAGCCGGCAGGCTACAGTTCATGCGGTTGCACAGGGTTAGACATGACTGAAGCAACTTAGCATATATATAGACACACACACATACACAGATTCATTTCCTTTAAAATATCTTTAGAAAATACAGCATATAGTTCCCTGTGCTATACAGTAGGTCCTTGTTGGTTATCTATTTTGTATATAAGTAATATGTGTATGTTAACCCCAAACTTTTAATTGGTCCCTTCTCCTTCCCAGTTTTTTTTTCTTTTTTTCTAATAATGGCTGTGGTGTGGTAGTAGTGGGGCCCTTGATCGCTAATGAACGTGCCTCAAGCCCTCCTGGGGGACTGACCACATGTCCAGCGTCACTCTTAACTCAGAATATGGGATACTTAGCATCTGTGTCTCCAGTTTTGGACTTCAACCTTAATTCCAGCATAAAATCCCACTGAAAATCTTGTTATGGAAAAAAGAGAACTTGTAGATAAGCCAGAAGATAGCTCCTGGTGTATCAGATTTCAAGATTTAGAACTTTAAGCAGTCTGAAAGATTCTCTTTACATTTTAAAAATAGAGATGCAATATGGAAAATTAAGTTTATATTAATTAGCATTTATTGAGCACTGTGTTAGATGCTGTCATATGCAATGTACCCACCTAACCCTGGATTTTAAAATCAGCTCCATTTTTCAAACAGTAATGCTGATATTTTTAGAGTATTGTCATTATTTATTTTGTGTCTGCCATATGCCAAGCCCTGCTTTAAGTACTTTACACAGTGTTATCATTTAACATTCACAAATGCTCTGGGAGGGAGATATTATTGTCCTTATTTTATAAAGAAACAGGCTATGAGTAATTACTTGCCGAAGTCCATTTAGATTGTAGGTGGTGCTGAGAGCTAGCGTTTAATGAATGCTTACTATGTGTCAGATCCTCTTTTAAATACTTTTATGTGTCTTACCATCATCATAGGAGCTTTGCAAATTAGTCCCTCCTCACTCTGGACCAACACAAATTTATTATTTTACATTTCTACAGAAGAGAAGTCTAACATGGGCCTCCTCTCAGTGGGCTTAGATCAAAGTGTCTGCAGGCTTCATCTCTTTTTGAAGGTTTGGAGGACGGGCCATTTCTTTCCTCGTTCAGGTGGCTGGCAGCATTCGCTTCCGTGTGGTTGAAGGATGGAGGTCACCATTTCTTTGCTGGCTGCCAACTGAAGACTGTCTTCAACTTCCAGGGTTTGTGTGCTCTTGCTTAGTCACTTCGCTGTGTCTGATCTTTGTGACCCCATGGACTGTAGTCCACCAGATTCCTCTGTCCATGGGATTGTCCAGGAAAGAGTACTGGAGTGGGTTGCCATTCCCGTCTCCAGGGAGTCTTCCCGATCCAGGGATTGAACCCGGGGCTTCTGCATTGCAGACTGATTCTTCACCACCAGAGCTACCAGGGAAGCCCTAAAGGCCACCCTTATTCCTCGGCCTGTGTTTCCCTTCTTCCTCCTTAAAAACCCCCAGGGACTTCCCTGGGGACGCAGTGGATGGGAATCCACCTGACAATGCAGGTGACTTGGGTTTGATTCCTGGTCCAGGAAGATCCGACATGCCAAGGGGCAGCTAGGCCCATGAGACATAGCCACTGAAACCTGCACCCCTAGAGCCTATGCAAGAGAGACTACAGCGATGAGAAGGCTGAGCACCCCAAGGAAGAGTAACCCCTGACTGCTGCAACTAGAGAAAGGCTGTGTGCAACAGCAAAGGCCCAGTGCAGGCAAGTAAATAAGCAAACTAAGAAAAGGGAAAAACTCCCAAGAGCTGGGTGGGCTCCCCATCCCACCTCTCACCTCCTGCCCGTGCCTTTTTTAAGATGATATTTTTAAAGAGCAGTTTTAGATTCACAGCAAAATGGAGAAGGTTATAGAGATTTCCTATATATCCTCTCCCCCACATATGAATAACATCCCTCCTTATCAACATCCCCCACCAGAGTGGGACATTTGTTACAATTGATGAATTGACCTAATTACCCAAAGTCCATAGTTTAAAATTCACTCTTGGTGTTGTAGATACTACAGGTTTAAATAAATGCATTACGGCATGTATCCATCATTATAGGATCATACAGTGTACTTTCACTGCCTTATTAATGTTCTGTCTATTCACCCCTGTCCTTTCCTCCCAACCCCTGGCAACCACTAATCTTTTACTGACTCCAGTTTTGCCTTTTCCAGAACGTCCTATAGTTGTATATATATATACACAAACATATATATAACATTGTATAGTATACGAGCTCTCCAGATGGCTACTGTCTTTTAGTAATGTACATTAATGTTTTTCCGTATCTTTACACAGCTTGACAGCTCATTTACTTTTAGCCCTGAGTAATATTCCATTGTGTGAATCTATCACAGTTTATTCATCCATTCATCTACTGAAGGACCTCTTGGTTGCTTCCAAGTTTTAGCAGTTAGGAATAAACCTTTTATAAACGTGTATGTGGATTTTTATGTGGACATAAGTTTTTAAACTTTTGTGGGGTAAATATCAAGGAGTTTGGTTGCTAGATTGTATGGTGTGTGTGTGTACACACTCAGTTGCATAAGAGTATGTTTAGTTTTGTGAGAAACTGTCCAGTTGTCTTGCAGGGCGGCTGTACCATTTTGCATTCCCACAAGCAACAAATGAGAGTTCCTGTTGCTCCACACCCTCACCATCGTTTGGTGCTATCAGCGTTCCAGGTTTTGGCCCTTCTAATAGATGTGCAATGATATTTCATTGTTGTTTTAATTTGCATTTTCCCTATTATGTATGATGTGGAGCATCCTCACCTGTTTATTTGCCATTTGGTAAGGTGTCTGTTAAGATCTTTGGCCCATTTTTTTCAATGTGAGATCTAATTGACATGTAACATTATGTTAGTTTCAGGTATACAAAATAATGATTCAGTATTTGAATATATTGTGAAATGATTACCACTGTAAGTCTAGTTAAAACCCACCACTGTACATAGTTACAGAGTTTCTTTTTTCTTGTGATGAGAACTTTTAACCTCTACTCTCTTAGCAACTTTCAGATATACAATGCAGTATTACTAACTGTAAATACTGACTTCCCAAGTGGCTCAGCCGGTAAAGAATCAACTTGCAGTGTAGGAGACACAGGAGACTTGGGCTTGATCCCCAGGTTGAGAAGATTCCCTGGAGGAGGACATGGTAACCCACTCCAGTCAGTACTCTTGCCTGGCAAATCCAATGGACAGAGGAGACTGGCAGGCTATAGTCCACGAGGTCACAAAGAATCAGACACAACTGAGGTGACTGACTCAGCACATTACTCACTACAGTCACCGTGCCACATATTATATACCCAGACTTTATTCATTTTAAAACTGGGAATTTGTACCTTTTGGACTCTTTCACTCATTTTACCCACTTCCACCCTCAGCCTTTGGCAAATAGCAGTCAGTTCTCTATCTATGAGTTGGTTTTTATTTTTGTGTTTTTCTTTCTATTTAAAATTTGAGTTATTACTTTCTTATTGATATATTTTGGATAAGTCATTTATCAGCTGTGCTTTGCAGATATTTTCTCCCAGTTTGTGATTTATCTTTTCATTCTCTTGACACTGTCTTTCACAGAGCAGGATTTTAATTTTAATAGAGTCTTGTCAATTATTTGAAAATAATTATCAATTATTTCTGTCATGGATTGCACCTTTGGTATTGGATCTAAAACATCATTACTACATCTAAGGTCATCTAGGTCTTTTTCTATGTTATCTTCTAGGAGTTTTATAGTTTTGCATTTTACATCTAAGTCTGTGATCTATTTTGAGTTATTTTTTGTGGAGAGTGTAAGTTTGTGTCTAGATTAATTTCTTTTGCATGTGGATGTCCAATTATTTCAGTACCAGTTGTTGAAAAAACTGATAGTCCTATTTTATTGATGGAGAAACTGAAGCAAAGAGTTTAAGGACTTTGCTCGGGCTTATGCAGTTAGTAAGAAGTCTGTCTTGCTCTAGAACTTGTGGGATCTAGGGTTCTGGGGCTCCTTACTATGCTGGATGCCCTCTTTGCTGTAGAAGCAAAATCAACATTGAGGGCTTTCAGTTAAAGCCTACTATATCTTTGTGTGTGTGTGTGAAAGTGTTAGTTGCTCAGTTGTGTCCGACTCTTTGCAACTCTATGGACTATAGACCGCCAGCCTCCTCTCTCCATGGGATTCTCCAGGCAAGAATACTGGAGTAGGTTGTCATGCCCTCCTCCAGGGGATCTTCCTGACCCAGGGATCAAACCTGGGTCTCGAGTATTTGCTCTCTGAGCCAGCAGGGAAGCCTGTATCTCCTTATATTGCAGTTTTAATAATGGAAAGAATCACAAATGGTAAAATTTCAGTCTGAAGGTGAATTATCATTTGCTGCAACTTTACTTTTATTAGTATCCAAGACTGTTATGACCAACTAGATAGCATATGAAAAGCAGAGACATTACTTTGCCAACAAAGGTCCATCTAATCAAGGCTGTGGTTTTTCCAGTGGTCATGTATGGCTGTGAGAGCTGGACTATGAGGAAAGCTGAGCACCAAAGTATTGATGCTTTTGAACTGTGGTGTTGGAGAAGACTCCTGAGAGTCCCTTGGACTGCAAGGAGAGCCAACCAGTCCATTCTGAAGGAGATCAGCCCTGAGGTTTCTTTGGAAGGACTGATGCTAAAGCTGAAACTCCAGTACTTTGGCCACCTCATGTGAAGAGTTGACATATTGGAAAAGACTCTGGTGCTGGGAGGGACTGGGGCAAGAGGAGAAGGGGACGACAGAAGATGAGATGGCTGGATGGCATCACTGACTCAATGGACATGAGTCTGAGTGAACTCTGGGAGTTGGTGATGGACGGGGAGGCCTGGTGTGCTGCGACTCACTGGGTCACAAAGAGTCAGACACGGCTGAGTGACTGAACTGAACTGAACTGAAAGACTGTTTTTACCTGTCTACTTTTCAAGGATCCTGAAAGTCAAGTAAAGATCTTGGGTTCAAGTCAGTGGGAAGGTGCCTGCTTCCTTCTTTCTCTGCCTAACATCTCTTACTCATCCCAATAGGTTAGTTTTAGGATTGGTTTTATTTTTTTCTTTCTTATCTAACTGTCATAGCTTATTTTCCTAATTCTCATTCATATCTCTGAGATGTATGCTGAGAAATGATACCAACTATGCCATGGTCAGGGAACTGAAATCTATAAAACTGAGAACCTAAAGTGGGACAGCCAGCCATGTGGAGACCTTTTCTGTGTCATCTGAAAAGGGAAGTTACCCTCTCTCTTTTATCCATTGCTGAAATCCCCAGGGGCTGCTTTTTTGGTGTCAGCCTCTGTGTCTGAAATGGAAACCATGTGGTAATATTTTGAGTTATTCTAAAAGATAATGCATCAATCCAATGTGTAATTTCTGCTTTTTGAGAATTCTTTAAGGTAATGCACTTTTTATTGTAAAAGTTAAAACTCACAAGTGTGCACCGAGCAAAGTCTTCTCAATCTCATTCCCTGTAGGTAAACAATGTTGATTTTTGATGTATATCTTTTCTGCTGTTTCTTCTATTCAGAGTATAATTTAGTATCCAGACTGGATACCTGTGGTAAAGTACCATCACTATTCCAGGACAACTGCAGTAAAATAGGACTATTTCAAACAAGGTGGAATGTATTGAGACAACCCCTCTACTTTATATAAGTGTTTTTATTCGTGTCTCTGTAAACATCTAGATAAACTCCATATATATTGTATAGTGATAGCTTCTAAGGTGGCCTCCAGCGCTCCCTACATCCTGGTATTCATGTGTCATCCCCTCCTTTTGAGTGTAGGCTGGGTTTACTGACTCACTTCTAAAATAGAATAGATTACTGTGGAAATGATGGCATGTCATTTCCAAGATTAAGGTATTCTTTTTTCCTCTCTCCATTGGGTTACGTGCTCTGGGAGAAGCCAGCTGACATGTTTTAAGGACACTCAGGCCGTTCATTCATGGACCTGGGGTAAGAAATTGGCAAAGAGTACATGGCAGGGGACTGAGGTGTCTTGTCAGCAGCCAGTGAGAAACCAAACCCCCCAACAACCACAGGAATTAGCTAGGAAGTGGATCCTCTAGTTTTCAGTGACTGCAGCCAACATCTTGACCTGAGAAACTCTGAGCCAGACTCATGTAACTCAGACACTCCTGACCCTCAGAAACTGTGTGAGAAGTATGTCTTTATTGTCTGAAGCTGCTGAGTTTTTGAGTAACTCATTAATGTAATAATAAATAGCTAACACATTTATAAAGTAATTATCAGATCACATAAAAATTATTTTAAATAGCATCCATCGTTTCCTACCCACAAAGTATCAATCAGTTGATACCTCGTTTAGTTTGTGCAGCACAAAGCAGTACTATCTCATTAAACAAAACGATAGAGAGAATATAAAATTGCATGTTAGAATTGACCATGTGGGTTTTTTTCCTTCTTTTTAAAACCAGGAGCTACTTAACATCCTGGAAATAGGTGTTTCTGCTCCTCAATTATCTCCACAGGATAGTGTTTTTTTTTTTTATTGATTGAAAAGATTTATATTATAAAGATACCAGTTTTCTCCAAATCTAAGGCATATGTGTAATGCAGTTACAACCATGATATCAATGCTGTTATCTTTCTTTTGTAACTTTATGAAGCTATTCCAGTGTTTTAAAAAGTAAATAAGTAATAATGAAATTATGGGGGAGGAGAGAAATAGGTATGATTGGAGGCAAAGGGTGAGAGCGTACTTGCCCCAGCCTGTAGTGCAGGCATGTGAGAGCTACACCAGTCTTAAGGGTGTGTGGTGCATATGAGCAGATGGACCAGACTGAAAACAGAGCCAAGGATGTATAAGAAAGACATGGCAAGACTGATACCCCAGTCACTGTGGCATAGTCGTGGCTTCAGTCTTCCTTTAGAGACGAATCTTCAGGGTTACTCTCTGATCTGTGGGGTCGGGGTGGGGGGGTGTGCATGATTCTTGAAGGCTGAGGCAATATTAATTGTCCATTCCAAATTTAGGCTGAGGAGGGCCGGTTAATAGATATTATATGTGCTCAAGTCCCTAAGCCACCCTTTCTCTCCAACCCAGATGGAGAAATGATGACTTTCCACAAACAGATTAAACAGGAAAAATACAGCTAATCCTGAACTTAAGTGTTAAACCCAGTTCAATTCTGGACAGATTAAAAATTTACATGTTAACTAGTGTTACTTGCTCAGTCGTGTCTGACTTTTTGCAACCCCATGGACTGTAGCCCACTAAGCTCCTCTGTCCATGGGATTTTCCAGGCAAGAATACTGGAGTGAGCTGCTATTTTCTTCTCCAGGGATCTTCCTGACCCAGGGATTGAACCTGGGTCTCCTGCATTGCAGGCAGACTCTTCTGATTCCAATTCCTATTGCTTTCTTATTGTAACAATGCTATGGTGGCCTCACTGGTAGGAAAACATAAAAATGGTGACAAGAGTCACTTTTTGTTTAGATGTGGAGGGTAGAGAAGGCCTTTTTGCAAGCATGAAAGCAGAGGGAGAAGATGGTCAGTTTCCAGGGACGTTTGTACCATTGAGGCCACCACAGTGTTGTTTATAATGGGGAGAAAGTAGTAAGAACTGGAATCAGAAAGAAGTGGGAAATAAAGAAACCTTGGTTCAGTCATACTCTGTCTGGGGTTTCAAAGAGAACTGTTCACGAGGTCATGTTCAGTTCAGTTGCTCAGTCGTGTCCGACTCTATGCGACCCCATGAATCGCAGCACGCCAGGCCTCCCTGTCTGTCACCATCTGCCGGAGTCCACCCAAACCCATGTCCATCGAGTCGGTGATGCCATCCAACCATCTCATCCTCTGTTGTACCCTTCTCCTCCTGCCCTT
>SJYC01056883.1:0-31967 GCA_006408675.1 Madoqua kirkii
GAGGTCATGAGATCTTGTTAAAAGGAAAGCACAGTGGAAGAAAGCGTTGTTGTTGGTAAGTCACTGCGTTGTGTCTGACTCATTCTGACCCTGTGGGTTGTAGCCACTAGGCTCCTCAGTCCATGGGATTCTCCAGGCAAGAATACTGGAGCAGGTTGCCATTCCCTTCCCCAGGGGATCTTCCTGATGTAGGGATTGAACCCACATCTCCTGTGACTCCTGTATTGGCAGGCAGATTCTTTACCACTGAGCCACCAGGGAAGCCCAATAAAAGTCTGCTTTTTGCAAAAAAAAGAATTAGAAGGAAAGGGTTTTTTTCTTTCTTTCTGTAAACACAAGAATTGGGCAATCAACTTCACCAGTATTTTTTTTTTTTCTTTTATGGTGTTTAAACCTTCTTATCATGATTCCAGCAGCCTAGGATATTTTAATCTGGTATTCTTCTGATTTAACTTTTTGCATTTAAATTTTAGATCTGTCTGTGACTTATTTTAGTATAATGAGGTAGAGATCCAGTATTTTCCCCATATGTTCTAGCATCATTACTTAAAAACAAAACAGAAAACTTAACCTCCCCACACTGATTTGAAATGTCAAGTTTATCCATGCTAAATAATTCTGTATGTGTGGGTCTGTTTTGGAAGTTTCACTTTCCTTGCAAAACTCTGTCTCAGTAGTTCTGTTTTACAATCCTACTGTCTCAGTTACTGTAGCTTTATAGTAAAGGCTAGTCATCATTTCCCTGTCAGAGTTTTCTTTGTAATTCTTTCATGTTTTTCTCTTACGTACACTTGAGATTGCTTTTGAAGTTCAAGTGATTCTTGTTGATATTTTCATTTGAATTTCATTCGTTGATATGTTACAAAATTGATGTTTTCTACCCAAGAATAAGATATGTTTACTTACATATTCAGTCCTTTTATTTCCCAAAACAGAGTAGTGTTTTCTCTTAGATTCTATACATTTCTTATTGAGATTGCTCCTAGTTATTTTATCTTTTTGATGCTTCTTTTTTTTATACCCACTAATATCTTCTTTTCATAATTATTTCTGTGATTATTTTTTGACTAGAGGAAAGTTATTAATTTTCATTTATAATAGTCTACCTTATTTAAGTTTCTCAAGTGTTTTTATTTCCAGTTTATCTTCTTTGGGTTTCCATATATGCACTTATATTTTTATATGTAATAAAATACTTTATAAATAATGATTTGCTTTCTAATATTTACCATTTCTGTCCTGTCCTTTAATGGGCTTGCTTTTGGTGTTTCTTCAGTGGATTTGGTGCTGGGTTTCTTTCTTCTTCTGTCTCTCTCTTCAGTTTAATCTTGTCCCTAATCGGTTTCTAACTCTGGGACCTGGGGCAAGTTAATGACTCATGAAGAAGGTGGAGCTCAGAGAGGTAGTGAATGGCTGAGCCAGGATGCAAAACTCTGACTCAGGACTCACTGTCTAAGCACCATCTCTAAATATGGCCTCAAAAATGATTTGGGAAGCTTGTTTGCTCCCTATCTCCCTCTTCTCTTCCCCATCCTTCCTGCCTGCCTCTGTGTCTCCCTGCCCCCCACCCCTGTCCACTCTCCCACCCTCCGCCACCCCTCGCCTTCCTGCTCCTCCTTATTCTTCCTTCTCCTGGCTTCTTCCTTCTCCTCCTCCTCTCATTCTCCCCCTCCCTCTCTCCTTCCCTGCCTCTCTTCCCCTCCTCACCCCTCTTCCTTTTCATCCCCTTCCTCCTTCCTTCCTCATCCCCCTCACATTCCTCTCAGTCTTTCCCACTCCTTCCCTTTCTCCCTCTCTTTTTCCACTCTCTCCCCCTCCCTACTGCTTATTGCCTATAGATCCTCTAAATCTAGCCACCAAACCTCATCCCAGATTGCATCCTGTTGGAATAGTGGTGGTGGGATTCTGCAGTTGACGTAATAAACATCCAGACAAAGCATTATGGTGACTGGAAACAATGTAAGATGGACCTCTGACTTGAAACAGCAAATTTTATCATACAGCATCTTCTCTTCTCGAGGGCCTTTGGGAGGAGAGATCTGAGTTGGTTGGTTGGTTTGCCCTCACCATGTTCATCTTCTCCAGATTATTCGAAGTCATTTCTTCACTCCTTCAAGGACTCTTGCTGCATGTTCTCCCCTTAGCCTTCACTACTGTAAGGTCCTCAGTTGGAGAGGGAAACACAGCTCACTGTGAGAGGCTTACATGAATCTGCTTTCTGGAAATGTCATTATTTTAGGAGGGAGCACAGGAGGGAGGGCGGGAAAATAGTTTAGATTTTTGTGGGGAAATGGAAAGCAAGAGGCAGAATAGAAGTTCTATTCAGAAGAGAGGAAGTTGGTGATAGGTTTGAAACATCGGTATGTGTTAATGTTGTGGTTTTTTCCTCTGCACATGTCTTACTTCAGAGAGAGATTGGCTGCTCTGAACCAAGTTTTTCTGTTAATTAAGCACTGGTTTTTCATAAGTGGTTGGGATGGGGCTGGATAAGGAGTAGGCAAAATGAGAAAAATAGCAACTTCTTACTTGCAAGTGATAGAATTTCAGCTCTGCTTTTATTCATCGAATTATTGTTGATCTCCTACTATGATGATGACTTTGAGGAGGGATACAGAGAAAGGGTAAGGCATAGTCCCTGACCTCCAAGTGCTTGTAGGCAGTGGTACTTGGTGATAGAGAAGACCACTGAACCTAGGCCTGAAAGACGAGTGGGATTTGAACTGGCAGAAAAATAGTAATAGCACACGCTGCAACTAAGAAATGCTTTCTGGTTGTGAGCTAGCGCTGCATGGTTGGTCTCAACAGAATTATGTGAGAATGAGAGAAAAGCTCAAGCAGTTTGGATGGGGTTCAATAGACGTTTAAGAGCCACTGTAAGATCCTGGATGTGGAAATTACTCAGTAACTGTGATTAGGAGCGGACGTTGGGTAGTGGCGTGGGGGCAGATTGGCACAGGCAGGAATGTGAGTTAAGAGACTGGCATGCCAAGAGCTCGAAGTCAAGTGCAGAGATGGAATTGGCATAGAGTGGAGATCTAAGAGACCTAGGAGATGCTCGACATATACACACTATTGATACTATGTATAGAATAAATAACTAACGAGAACATACTGTATAGCACAGGGAAGTCTACTTAATGCACTCTGGTGATCTGAATGGGAAGGAAGTCCAAAAGGGAGAGGATACGTGTGTATTACAGCTGGTTCATTTTGCTGTACAGTAGAAACTAATACAACCTTGTGAAGCAACTATACTTCAATAAAAATTAATTACAAAAATAAAAGACCTGATGTCCTCTGCCAGCAGCCTCCAATTAAAATAAGTGCATTTTAAAAGTAAATAAATAAAAGACCTAGAAGAAAACCCTCTGGACTGAAAAATGATTTGGTAGGGTTAATGGAAGAAAAGGAAGATACAGCATAATTTAGATTTGAGCCTCAGGTGCTACTATACACATCTGGACCAATGGACCAATTTGGCATTATCTGCATACTCTCCTCCTGAGTCATGGAGCCTGTACTGGAATCGAATTTTCTTCTGCTTGTTGAGCCAGCTCTCATTCCATCTTTCTTCTTTAAATCTTTGCCCCATTTTAGATGGGATTCTAAGTGCGTTCCCTTAATTTTTTCTTCAGTTATGTGTTGACTTGTCCTTAAGCGATCCTCCGGAAGATGCTGCAAAGAGTGAAAAGTCAAAGCTCTCACCATGATGGCATAAATAGAGGGCCAGTTAGGAACCTCTGTTAGGAGACACACAGGCTGGCTTCCTTTTCTGTCTTTGATACTGTGTTTGAGAGCTCTTGGATGAGTGAAGATCTACAGTGAGTGCTGGGACCAGTGATCATGGGCTTCCCTGGTGGCTCAGTGATAAAGAATCCACCTGCCAATGCAGGGAGCACGGGTTCCATCCCTGGGTCAGGAGGATCCCCTGGAGAAGGAAATAGCCACACACTCCAGTATTCTTGCCCGGGAAATCCTGTGGACAGAGGGGCCAGGCAGGCTACAGTTTGTGAGGTTGCAGAGTCAGACACAACTGAGAGACCAAACAACCACCACCAGTGATCATGGAGGAGGGAAGGGAGAGTATAAGGCTAGCCCCATTCCACGTTAGTCACTTGGTTGTTTGCTCTGTTCTGGCCCATGAGCTCTGGGTGTTTGTGCACCAGGTGGGCCTGAACTGGTAGGGTCTGGATGGATGGCGGAGGCAGACATCTTGGTATATTAATGCCCTGCCTTTATCCATCTGCTGATAAACCAACTCAGTGCTCTAAGGATTGTAGGGCACTTATTCCAAACGCACCCCTTTCCCTTCAACACACTCAAACATAGACACACACACACACACACACACACACGCCCACATGAAACAAATACTTTTTCACTAGGAAAACATTAAATAAAAGTGAAAGTCACTAAATTTGCATTATAAGTGCATTCCAAGGCATAATCAGAGCAGGTCTGCTGATGCCAGGTATCTGACCACTAATTGGTAGCCCATATGGCCGAGGACCTTCCTGCTGGCAACACATGCCCTTGGCTTCATGGACATCCTTAGCATATTCCAGATATAAAACTACCTGGTGAGAAGTTTAAAGTACTTTCCATTAAAATTGGGAAATTGAGGTTAGGCACACATTCATCAATTTTGGTACAACTTAATTTACATTTCAATAATTTTCTTTTGTTGTTGACCATCAGGGCTGTCTGGCTTACTAGACCATTTCCCTGAGATAGGGTGACATTTGTGGACAAGTGGTTACCCAAGTCCTTTGGCACAGGCTGGAATTCTCTTCTCATTTTCTGCTCGCTTGGATCTTGTCCCATTTTCTCTTCCTGATGGTTTCTGTGTGGAAATAAGTCCTCTATCATTTGTTCTGCATTTTTCCTATTTTCTTGTTGGCAGAGCTCAAGTGTGTTTATTTGGTAGCTTTAATCCATGAATTCTTCTTGCCCTTCTTTGTAACCTAGTTTACTTTATGTTTAAAAATGAATGAAAATTGTAATAGTAATAATGGTTAATTAGTTTGAGCAATGTGATAGATTCCCAAAAGGAATTTCTAGGACTGATCTTGTTTCATTTTCTCTACTTAGCTATGCAGTAGATACTGTTTTACTTAATATTTCCAGAGGAGAAAACAAACACAGGCTTAGAGAGTTTAAGGAACGTGCCCAAGGTCTCCTGTGTATTAAGAGTAGGACCAGCATTCAAATTCAGGGCCAGGGGCTATAACTATACCAGCACACTTATGGATGGGTCACATTTGAACTGTAAATAATAGAGGTATGTCTCAAATTAGAGCTATTTGAAAATTAATAGCACATGACACTGTCAATGTAAATCCTCATCTCTACCTGCCGAAGAGTTAGTCTAATAATGAACGAGAAACTAACTTGTTGGCTAAATTAATCAGAAGTTCTGCTTAAAATTTTAAAGGACCTAAAAATTGAAAAGAATATAGGATGTGTGATTTAGCAAAGTCTTTTGAATTTGCCCGTGATTATTTCAATGCTTTTTAGGAATTCAAGTATTAAGTTATTAAAAACATTTTTTTCCCATTTCTGTCATGCCCTTACTTGGTTGGCACACCATATACAAACATCATCTGCCTTTTGGTTAATCCAGCACACACTAAAGTAATTTATATTTGCAAACAAGAGCAGTAGCCATTGAAAGTCACAGCCAGTTCCCCACAAGACTGATGATGCGCTGATATGACACGTCTTTTCTAGCAATTGTGGGAATCTCAATTCTGCCTGTGTCAGGCACAAAGGAAGCATTGTTCTACAGCCAAGTGTGGTACAACAGCCAGGCCTCTCTGTAGAATGTTGAGTGGGAATTCTTGATACACTCTAAAAATGTCATAATTCTAGTATTCGAGGATGAAATTTTTCATAGCTCTCAAAAGTTAACTTGGTAGATTGTTGGGAGGTGGTGCTTTGTCATATAGTAACATCAGACTCTGGTAGAGAGACTTGTTATTCGTAAATTGGAATTCAAGGAGTGTCTTACTGTTTATGTCACTTCGTGTCCTGTCGGTAAGACCTGTTGGTCTAGTATCTTGGCCAAAAGGGATGGGGAAGGAGGTAGGAGTTTAAAGTTGATTTGTTTAAATATTTATGTAGTGAAGAGTGAGGATCCTATTAATATTAACACTTTACCTTTGTAATAAGCAGTAGAATTTAAGAAATATTTCATCAACTTGAGTTTGATTTAAGCACCCATAAGTCAGGTAGGTGTGGTGTGGTTACCAGCATCAGTATTTTCCAAATAGTTCAGTTCAGTCACTCAGTCATGTCTGACTCTTTGCGACCCCCATGGACTGCAGCACGCCAGGCTTCCCTCTCCATTACCAACTCTCAGCTTGCTCAAACTAATGTCCATTGAGTCGGTTATACCATCCAACCATCTCATTTCTTTGTCATCCCCTTCTCCTCCTGCCTTCAATTTTTTCCAGCATCAGGCTCTTTTCCAGTGAGTCAGTTCTTCACATCAGGGGGCCAAGTATTGGAGTTTCAGCTTCAGCATCAGTCCTTCCAGTGAATATTCAGGACCGATTTCCTTTAGGATTGACTGCTTTGATCTCCTTGCAGTCCAAGGGACTCTCAAGAGTCTTCTCCAGCACCACACTTCAAAAGCATCAATTCAACAGAATGAAAACCACAGTCACAGAAAACTAATCAAACTGATTACATGGACCCAGCCTTATTTAACTCAATGAAACTATGAGCCATGCCGTGTAGGGCCACTCAAGACGGGTCACGGTGGAGAGTTCTGACAAAATGTGGTCCGCTGGAGAAGGGAATGGCAAACATTCAGTATTCTTGCCTTGAGAGCCCCATGAACAGTATTTGCCAAGTAGTGAAGTGAAAGTCACTCAGTTGTGTCTGACTCTTTTCGACCCATGGACTATACAGTCCGTGGAATTCTCTAGGCCAGAATACTGGATATTTACTCAATGAAACTATGAGCCATGCCGTGTAGGGCCACTCAAGACGGGTCACGGTGGAGAGTTCTGACAAAATGTGGTCCGCTGGAGAAGGGAATGGCAAACATTCAGTATTCTTGCCTTGAGAGCCCCATGAACAGTATTTGCCAAGTAGTGAAGTGAAAGTCACTCAGTTGTGTCTGACTCTTTTCGACCCATGGACTATACAGTCCGTGGAATTCTCTAGGCCAGAATACTGGAGTGGGTGGCCTTTTGCATCTCCAGGGGATCTTCGCAACCCAGGGATCGAACACAGGTCTGCTGCACTGCAGGTGGATTCTTTACCAGCTGAGCCGCAAAGGAAGCCCGTTTGCCAAGTAAGCAACAGAGGACGAGAGTAAGCAACTTGCCCAGCATCATGCTTGCTAGTTACTCCCCCTTTTGAATGCCACTCCTCTTCTTTTTGTTGTCGTTGTTTAGTCGCCCAGTTGTGTCCGATTCTTTGCGACCTCATGGACTGTAGCGCACCAGGCTCCTCTGTCCGTGGGATTTCCGAGGCAAGAATACTGGAATGGGTTGCCATTCCCTTCTCTAGAGGATCTTCCTGACCCAGGGATCGAACCTGCATCTCCTGCATCGGCAGGTGGATTCTTTACTACTGAGCCACCACAGAAGCCCTCTCTCCTTTTTGCTGGTGGGATAAAGTTTAAACGTATTAACTAGCCATATAAAGTCCTTCCTAATTTAATCTGGTCCTCACCTACTTTTTAAGTTCATTCTCCTGTGTAAACTAACATGGTATGCTTATTTGCCATGTATATTTTGCCTTCTCAGAGTACCGGAGGCTCTGTTCATTGTGTTCAGGGTTACTCAAATTTAAAAGTTAATAGACTAGAAAATTACCAAAGAAATTAGGCAGTGGAGATTAATAAAGTGGATAATTTTGTATTTTGGCAAGTAAGGAAATTATAAAATACCACCATTTCATTGAAGACTTTACACATTACCATAAAAATGTATAAAGGACAGGGATGTCCCTTGATGTCCGTGGTTAAAACTTCATACTCCCAGTGCAGGGATAGAGCAGGCTTGGGTTCAATCCCTGGCTGGGGAACTAAGATCACACATGCTGTGTGGTGTGGCCAAAAAAATAAAAATAAAAAATAAAATTTGAAGCAGAAAGGACATAATCTCAGGAAAAAAGGCTGCTAATTAAAGTAATATATGAAAGCCTCACTCATCGCCTGTATTTTCCTCATTTTACCAGAGATGGTTGAAAAAAATGTTCTGGATTGGCCCTGGCCTGTGGAAGTTAGGAGCTTGGTGCTTTTGTACATGCTGTTTTCTTGGTCAGAAAATCTCTATTTTTCTCATGCCTCAAGCCTTTGTCTGGCTAAATCCTCTTAGTCCTTCTATTCTCAGCTGATGCGTTGACCTTGGAAAATCTTTTTCCATCTTCCTCCACCTATTCTTTCCCCCACAACCCAGCCCCCCCAGTTATCTCTCCTCAGTGGTGCATCCTCCTCCAGACACTGATGAATGGTGCTGAGGTTGTTTATTTGCTGCCGACTCTTGAAAAAGACTGTGAGATTTCAGGAGACAGAGACCCATCTTATTCGCCTTCATTCATAAGGTTTAGCATACAGTCTTTGCACACACTCAGTGTGAAATAAGCATTTAATCAGTGAATAAGTGAATGAATGCATGCATGGCTATCTGGGTACCCTTTATGCCCTTGGCTTGTGTCTTGTTCATTTTTTGTGACCTGCAATTTCAAGCACAGAGGATTTATTCAAACAAACACAAGCACTCATTGAACTGAATTAATTTATGGATTTTTGACCTCATCAGTTCTCCTGTTTTTCTTTGTCAAGGAAAACTAATTACATTCTGCATTATCAGAGTGTCTGGGAAAAATCTGCAGCTGCTGTCTAGAGTACTTCCACAGGCCACGATGCTTCTGTCAGCTTTTCTGGTCAGCTAGTCTTTTCCTTGTAGTCTGTTCAGTTTTGGTTCACTATGTCAGTGATCACATTTTTATGTATTTTTATGGCAAAGGAATGTTAAGAATGCTATAAAGGAGGTATGGAGAATATTCAGCATTTGCTGTAGTCTGATCTTTCTAAATCCACATGGGCTTAATGATACTTTTCCCTTCAGTTATTATTCCTTCAAAAAATACATCTCTTTTTTGCCTTTTAAAATTTTTGTCAAAATAATTTACCCAGAAAGGATAGCCACAGCTTGTCTTGAGATTCAGTAGTGATGCGAGCCCCCTCTTTTGGGGACATACAGTCTCTAGGCAGTAGGAGGTCCTAGACTGAGCACTTTTCCCGCTCACAAGATGACTTTGACTCATGTTATTTCACTGACTTGCTCAGTCACAGTGGGACCCATTCATCACCCTTCTCACGGAGATGCTCCATGTAAACAGCAAATTATTGAGAGCTCTTCTCTGCAGTTGTGTAGCCACAGGAAGCCCAGCTTCAGTCTGGGCTTGGGTCTATACCTTGGAAGAAACATTTGCTCCTCTTCTTGAAACTCTCTTCCTTTGCTTCCCATGGCATGCCCTTTTGTTATGAAAATACCCCTACTTTATATTGTCAGAATAATAATAGCCATAACAACTTATGAGCACGTCCTGTGTACTAAGTACTTTATATGTCTTATTTACAATCTTTTCATTACTTATCAACTAAATTTTCCCCATTTTATAAGTGAGAAAAGTGAAAACAAAGAGAGTAAAGTAGTTCGGCCAAACTCTGCAGTAAGTGGCAGAGTTAAAGCCGTGTGATCCCAAAGCCTCTGTTTTTTTCCAGCACTGTGCCTCCTTCATCAGACCTGGGCTTTCTGCTTAATTCTTGTAAAAAGAGATAAAGTACCTGACTATAGGATTGTGTCGAGAACTAAATGAGGTAGCATATATTTGAAAGGACTTGGCATAGTGTCTTGTGCATCTTAAGAACTGAATGCTTTTCTTGTGGTGGTGGTTCAGTAGCTAAATCGTGTCCAACTCTTGCAACCCCATGGAATGTAGCCTGCTAGGCTCCTCTGTCCATGGGATTCTCTAGGCAAGAATACTGGAGTGGGTTGCCATTTCCTTCTCCAGGGGATCTTCCCGACCCAGGGATTGAACCTGGGTCTCCTGCATGGCAGATTGACCCCTATATTGCCGGTGGATTCTGTACTGACAGAGCTACATAGGAATGCTTTTCTTAATTCCTTCTTTTTTCTCTATGTCTTCCTTTGTCCATTAGCCCAACCTTGCTCCCCTCAATTTTAGATATCTCCTGATGGTCCATTCTAGATTTGTTCTCTTTTGTAGCTCTTGACATGATATTGTTAGTTTTCTCGGGTTGAATATAAGGAATGTGACTGTGATTCATTCCTTCATTATGATTAGAATCAAATAAAAGTACTGGGAACCAAAGTTCGAGCTTTGGGACATAACCAAGGTGATGGGAAGAAGAAGTGCTGTTTTGTCAGGAAAGAGAGAAAAAGCAAATAGGAGGTGGTTCTGTGGGTTGATGCACTATTTTGGATATCCAGGGCAGAGAAACTTACAAGAAGAAAGCAGGTGGTCAGCACTGCTAAATGCTAACGTGGCCAGAATGAGGAAGGAACGGGGAAGGGCTCTCTGATTTGGTTTGGTCATTTGGATATATTTGGAGACATTAGAGAGGGGAGTTTCAGTCAAGTTGATGCACTGGGGGCAAGTGGAAAGGTTGATGATGAAACAGAAGCAATGAGTGCATTGAGATGTTTTGTTTGTAAAAGACCTGAGAGATTTTAGCATATGGGGAATTTTTCTTCTGTTAAGGACAAATATAAATATTTTTATGGTCAAAGCGAGCCTTGGAAGAAGCTGGAGGTAAGTGATTAGTCAATCTAAATTAATTTTAAAGAAAATCTGAGAATATGGCCTTAAGATCACAGGGAGAAAAAAATATTACTTACACTTTTCTCAGTGTGGATGTATTGCTTTTTAAATTTCAATTTCCTATTTGTCCTTTTGAATATTTTTTCAGATTTTCTATAACAAGCATTTATTACTTTAAATTTATAAAAGCTCTAACAATTAAGCAAATTTAATCTGATAAAGTAACAGAATGGTAAATATAAATACATAATATGAATGAATAAAAATAAATATGACAAATGTGATTAATTGATAAAAGAATAAAAATGATAACTTCCAGAGCACTACAAAGGTATAGAAACATATAAGATAAATAATAAAAGTCCCTACATATCCTAATAGCCCATTTCCATTTCTTTAAAACAACCATCATCAGAATGATTTTCCCTGGCAGCCTTTAGTTTTGTACACATATGTTTTCAAATCAGAAAACATTATTGACAATCACCAGTAAAGAAGCTAAACTGGGAAAGGTTAATACCACCTGGCTTCTGGTTTTCTGACCTATCTTGAAAGACATAAATAATAAGAGAACATAAATATGAATAAACTTTGTAAGACTGAAGAAAATGAAGAGGAGACAATGGCAGACAAAAGACATCAACACAATTTTCGGAGATAAGAAGCAGATGGCCCAATCACGTCTGACAACATGTAGAATACAGACATTTGAAATACAACAGGGTAGCTCAACAAGAAGGAAACCAGTTTATGTTGCAGAATTCCTGATAGACTCAGCAGTCAGGGGTGAGTGCCAGTGACACCAAAAGCAGAAAGACTGATTGAACGTGTCCCTGATCTCCCCTTGCCCACAGACACAGGAGCTGCCTTTGTCCATGTGTTAGACAGCTAGAGAGGAGACAGAGAGGCTCTGCACCTGGGACATCAGCTCAGAGCAGGGGAATTAAGAGAAAGGCTGTATTCTGGAATGAGATATCCACCTTCTTTTTTCACTTAGCTCTTAGCATGTTATCAACCAGGCTTATGTTGATTGGCCAAAAAGTTCATTCTGGTTTTTCCATAGTATCTTTTTGGCCAGTGAACCTTTTGGCCAGTCCAATAACATCAAGAGATTGGAAGATTCCTCAATGGGAAAACTGACTAGGAAAAGAGAAAAAGATGTGGATACTGACATTTAGGGATCCTCTCATGAAATGACTGGGTCCCTATTGGATCATACTCTGATGAGGCTCAGCAGTTGGTAATTATACCCAAATGTCTTTTATTTATCACTTTAGTGTATTATTTTTAACTGTAAACACATATAAATCTCTAAATATTTTTAGGAAATCTCTAACATGAAAGAGACCAGTGTAAGCCAACAGAAGAAAACATACATGAAACAAATGATAAGGAAGCAGAAGAATATATAGAAATGATATGGTTATGAGTCTCATACATTGCGTTAACAAAGGTTAGGAAGATATGAACAAAACTTTTTGAAGACCAGAAAGAACTTTTTGATATTAAAAATGTGGTAGTGGAAATTAAAAGTTGAGTAGGTGGATTTGTAAAATAATGTTTAGAAAATAATTCCATCTTGAAATAGGAAAGAAAAATAAGACAGTGAAAAAATGGGTAAAAGGTGAGAAGTTGATATGGAAAGAGAAGTATAGAAGAAAGGGGAGGTAAAAGTTATTAAAGACATAATATAAGGTTGTTTCCTGATTGCAAGGGAATACCAAGTGTCTAGGACAGTGAATGCAAAAGACCTATCCAGGCCATATTATTGTGAAATTTCATAATCCCTAATTTGGGATCTTAAGAAGATGAAAAATGATTAAAACCAAATGATTAGAAATAAGAATGATAATGCCTACAAAATTTGAAAATAATTTCTAAATTGTAATTTTACACCCAGCCAAACTGAGTGTTTTCAACATTCAAATAGTTAAAAATGTACTTTGCTGCACCATTTCTCGAGAAAGAAATAGAATATATGCTATACCCAAACAAGAAAGTACTAAAAAAGAGAAAATATGGATAAAGGAACTGAATAATACAATACAGAAAAGAGGTGAAGGCAGTTTTCAAGATGACAGGTGTTTATCAGAGCTAGAAAGAAAGCAGCCCAGATTGGAACTAGAGGGCAAAGGGGTCCAGAAGAGATGTTCCCAAGAAAAAAAAAATCAAACTGACTGATTTCTTAATGTGTTTGACCACACTGACAAAAATTTACAGTTCTTTGAAGAATTAGAAGGGGAATTATTGTAAAGTGCATGTTATTAATAAATGAAGCTAATGAAAAAGTTAGGCAATAGTTAACTCCAGGAAGAACAAATTTTAGAAAGCCTTCAAGACAGGAAATACAGTGATAGTACTCAGGTATTAAATCATACTTAGAGACTCATAATACTGTAATAATGTTGGTTAAGTTAAATATTTTATGTAATTCTTTAGGGAATGTGGAATGAAGAGAAGTCTGTGCATGGGTTTATTTGAGGTGGGACTGGAAAGTGACATCATCATCTTCCATAGTTCAGTCAGTTGATAGTACAAATAATTAGAAAATAAAAATAGCATTATTTGAATGGTATTCAGAAATAAGAATACCTATTGCTTTTAAATCTAATCTAATAATAATTGCTTTTTAATCTAGATGTCTTTATGAAGAATACGAAAGGGAACATTTGTTTTTGTTGCCTTATAGTAGCATAAGCTCTGTAGATATTTTGTGTAACATTATTTTTTTGAATCAAGAGGAACCTCATTAGTATAGAATTAAAAGTAAATACTTTGAAAAATTTATCCCAGGAAAACAATCATGTATATGTTTACAAATCTAATAATGTGAATGTTTAGCACAGTGTTGTATATGGCATTGATAAATTATAAACAGACTAAATTCCCTTTTCTAGAGAGCAACTACTGAGCATTTTGTTTACTGCTGTGTCTGAAATCTTTGATGCATGGTAGGTACTCAATAGCGGAGAAGGCAATGGCAACCCACTCCAGTGTTCTTGCCTGGAGAATCCCAGGGGCGGGGGAGCCTGGTGGACTGCCGTCTATGGGATCGCACAGAGTTGGACATGACTGAAGCGACTTAGCAGCAGCAGCAGCAGATACTCAATAAATATTTGTTGAGTATTCACTGACTAAGGGAGTAATTAATGCATAGGAAAAATGCACACAAAAATCTATTAATAGTGACTCTCTCCCTGGAGGGATAATGTTTTTTTGTGTTTCCTTCAGTTGAATGCAGTCTTGTTCACCTCTAAGCAGTGAAAGCATTGATAGTAGGCTTATCTGGTCTCTAGTTTTCAGCTTCTTTTTTATTGACAAACTAAAACAATTTTTTTCCTTTAATCTATCATTTTTCTCTTTTTCAGTTGTTTCCTTATCCACTCTATCAAATGACTCATTCCATCTACACTTGTAATATCCTTTGTTTTCTCAGTGCTTTTAGCTTTTAAAAGTCATCTCCACTTTTGTTTCCATTTTTAAGCATATGCTTCTCCTTAACTGTTGCTGTCAACTCTCTCAGTACTTTTCTATGTAGATAGGGTCAAAGATATCCACAAAACAATTCAAAATTGAGTACGAATGTAGCAAACCTAGAAACAAGAAGAGGGATGATAGATAGATGAAATAAAAATGCCTGTGTGATTGTTTTCACATGTTGCAGGTAAACTGAGTTTATACATTTGACCTGGACAACGAGGTATATTCTCATCTATGAAAGTTTATAGAGTGGACAGCTAAAAATAGATACTAGTTATACAAATAGCTGACTTGTTTGTGGTTTGATTTGATATAGAGAAAGAAAATGTAACTGTAAGAAACGCCCCGGGAAGAAAAGCCACTTCTAGGGACTGCTAACAAAAGGCCTTTATTGCGCGTTTGCTCTCGGGCAGAATTCCCGGGAGTGAGTTATCAGGGGTTGGAACAGTGGGAGTCTGCGAGGGGACAGCGGCTGGGAGGAGGGTTTTATAGCCGGGGCTAGCGTTCAAGCCGGGTTTTTTCCATCTACGGTAAACGCGGGGGCCACGTTGCTGATTGGTGCTGGTGGGCTTTGTGCCAGTCCTTCATTGGGCCAGGTCATGAGTTCCGTATCCAGGATGTTGGTCCGCCTCCTGGTTTCTGTCTGGGCGGGGGTGGGTTCTGGGGCTTTCTGAACATGGCCGTGCATGTCCAGGTATGTCCGACCTCTCAGTAACTCTTAACTCCAAGGAGAAATCAGCTAACACATCCCTATGTCTCTCCCAAATACTTGTTCCTTTAGCCATACATTTAATGGAAACTAGATGATGGTCAGTTGAAGGTTGTTGACAACCTAAATGGCTGATATTCAGTGCTGAGTAAAGAGAGACCCATATGTTTTAGGCAAGCAGGTGGCAAAGTTAATATTCTGGTAAGAAAATTGAGAATCCCTGGTTTGTGTTGTTGCACAGAGTTCCATCCTGTGAAAATGGGTCATAATGCAAAAAGCCAAAATTTTCCTCAGAAAATAATTTTGAACATGTTCAAATACCAGAATGATTATGCACTGAAATGCCAGGTGTGTGTGCCATAAATCGTAGAAGAGACAGCCATGGTCTGGAAAAATTTTAGGACTAATGCTCACTGAAGGCAAAGCTGAGGTGAAGCCAACAAACTTGATTCCTAGGCTTGAACTTCTGGAATTTACCACTTACGGCATCTTTTGTTTGTTGGTTCAGTTTCCTAGTTTAGAAAAATCTGTATAGTTTGGAAGACTTAGGTGGTTTCTATCATATTTGTTTCCGTTTCTACTAACTTCTTGCCATCTACATTTGTAATAACCTTTATTTTCTCACTCATCTTTCACAAAAAATAATCTCAGACCTAGGCATTATTAGAATAAGAAAAAAGTGGTTCAGAAGAGAAATGTTTTTATTTTATTTTTAGCATAATGACTTACATGCATCATGAAAGGATTATCACAATAAGTTTAGTGAGCATCCATCATCTCATAGCTACAACATTAAAGAAATAGAAAAAAAATTTGTCCTTATGATGAGAACGCTTAAGATTTACTCTTTTAACCTTTATATATATCTGTGTTAATTATATTTATCATGTTGTACATTATATTCTTAATATTTATTTATCTTATAACTGGAATTTGGTACATTTTGAAGAACCTTCATCCAGTTCCCCTTTCCCCACTCCATCACCTCTGGAAACTGAAAATCTGGTCTCTTTTTCTGTGAGTTTGTTTTGTTTCTGAAGTATAATTGACCTACAACACTATGTTAGTTCCTGTTATACAACATAGTAATGTGATATTTCTATACATTTCAAAATGTTCACCATGGTAAGTCTAGTTACCATCTGTCACTATACAAGGATATTACATAATTACTATCTTCCCCATACTGTACATTATTTTAAAAATTTTATCTTTATTGAAGTATAGTTGATTTACAGTGTTGTTTTAATTTCAGGTGTACAGCAAACTCAGCTACATACATATATATACACATATATATATATATATATACACACATACACACACACACAAGTGTGTGTGCTCAGTTTCTTCAGTTTTGTCTAGCTCTTTGTGGCCCTATGGACTGTAGCCTGTCAGGCTGCTCTGTCTATGGGTGTTCTCCAGGCAAGAATACTAGGGTGGGTGGAGTTGGTTGCCTCCAGGGGTCTTCCTGATCTAGGGATTGAACTCGCATCTCTTATGTCTCCTGCATTGATAGGAGGGTTCTTTACCCCTTGCGGCACCTTGGAAGCCCATATATATACATAAGTACATATACTTAAGATTCTTTTCCCTTATAGGTTATTATAAAATATTGAGTATAGTTTCCTGTGCTGTACAGTAGACCCTTATTGATAATCTGTTATATGTATAGCAACCCCACACTGTACATTTTGTACCTGTGGCATTTATTTTGTAACTATGAATCAGTACATCTTAATCTCCCTCACCTATTTCTCTCCTTTGCTGACCCCCTTTCCCTCTGGCAACCACTTGTTTGTTCTCCATATCTAGGAGTTTCTTTCTATTTAGTTACATTTGTTCATTTGTTTTAAATTCCATATATAATTGAGATAATACAGTATTTATTTTTCTCTGACTGATTTCACTTTTTAGCATAATACATTCTAGGTCTATCCATGTTCTCATTAATGACAAGATTTCATTTTTTATGGTGGAGTAATATTCCGTTGTTGGGGAAGGAAATGGCAACCAGCTTTGGTATTATTGTTGCCTGGTAAATCCCATGGACAGAAGAGTTCCATGGGCTATAGTCCATGGGGTTGCAAAAGAGTTGGATATGACTTAGCCACTACACAACAACAATATTTTGTTATATTTATACACTACATCTTCTTCATCCATTTATCCATCAATGAGCACTTAGTTGCTTCCATATCTTGGCTAAACCCTTGGCGCCACTGGACTCTGGGTAGAGAAACACTTCCTGCCCTCACCTGAGGAGCTGGGCCTTCTGGGCCCCACTGCAGGCTCCAGGCTACGACCTGAACCGACCTCAGGAGGGGAGAAGGGAGCTCCTTTGACAGGTGAAGACATAGAGGCTCAGAGCTGAGTCACTTGCCTGAGGACACCCAGCCAAGGAAGAGCTGAGACTAAAGGACCCCTACAGAGAAGGGCCTGGCCCTACAGGGAAAATGTGGATGGATGAGGGAGCAAAGGGGATATACATGATATCCAGAGTGGCAGCTACTCCCCAGATCTGTCCTGCTGCTATAACAGAAATGTAGCTGGATGCACTCCCAGCCTCCCTTGCAGCTAGGTATAACCATGGACTGAGTTCTCACTGGTGAAACATAAGCAGAGGTGACGTGCCAGCGCTGGGCCTGGGTGGGGGCTCTTCCACATTCCCTTCCTTTTCCCATGAGCTGGAGCATTGATGTGCCTGTGACACAGCTTTGGCCACCCCCAAGGTGAAGGCAGCACAAGAAATAGAAAGAAAACAGAGTTTCCAAGTGATCCCATAGAAGTGTCCAAAGAAATAAATTGTTTTCTCTTTTTAGCTAGCTACTATAGCCTGAGATCTTTTTGTTACGGCAACCACATCTGTTTAACTCTCACTGGCTCAAACTTTGCTTCTAGCAAAGTCGAGCCCTCCAGTTTCCACCAGGAGACACTGAGGTGATTCTGGGCCAACAACGCACATACTCACACTGTCCGAATGCTTAACATTTATAGCTTTCAGAATCAATGTCCATTTTTCAGATAAACGCCCAGGAGTGAAATTGCTGGATCACATAGTAGTTCAGTTTTCAACTCTTTGAGGAGTCTCCATACTGTTTTCCATCGTGGCTGTGTCAGTTTACATTCTCACCAACAACGTACGAGGGTTCCGTTTTCTTCATATCATCGCCAGCACTTGTTATTTGTTGTCTCTTTGATGAGAGCCATTCTGACAGATGTGAGGTGATATTTTATTGCAGTTTTGATTTGCATTTCTCTAATGATTAGTGACATGGAGCATCATTTCATGTGCTTGTTGGCCATCTGTATGTCTTCTTTGGAAAAATGTCTGTTTAGGTCCTTTGCCTGTTTTTGAACTGGAATTTTTAATGTTGAGTTGTATGTGTCCTTTGTGTACTCTGGAATTCAACCCCTTATCAAATATATTTCTTGCAAATATATTCTCCCGTTTAGTAAGCTGCCTTTTTGTTTCACTGATAGTTTCCTTTGCTATGTAAAACATTTATTTTTTTTTAGTGTGATGTAGTTTCATTTCCTTATTTTGGCTTTTGTTTCCTTTGTTTAAGGAAATATTGCTTAAGACTGATACTGAAGTGCTTAGTTCCTGTGTTTTCCTCTAGTCATTTTTTGGTTTCAGGTCTACATTTAAGTCTTTAATCCATTTGTAGCTTGTGGTCGCCCGCCTCGCCGATAAGGAGAACGCCACAGACAGGATTCTTCTGAATTAAAAATATTTTTCTTGTCCTGAGAACTTGAGGATTTACTTTCTTAACAATTTTTATATATAACAAACAGCAATATTAATTACATTAATCCTGTTGTTCATTGCATCCTTATAACTTATTTATATTATAATTGGAAATGTGTACATTTTGAGCACTTTTATTCAATCTCTCCTATCCCATACCCTGCCCCTAATAACAACAATTCTGATCTCTGTTTCTATGAGTTTGTTGTTGAAATATAACTGAACTACAACACTGAATGCATTCCTGGTGCACAGCACATTTTTATACATTTCAAAATGATCACCGCAGTAAATCTACTTACCACCCATCATCATATGAAGCTATTACACAGCTATTGACTATAGGCTTCACACTCTACATTTTATACCCATGATGCATTTATTTTGTAACTGTACATTTGTGCCTTAATTTCCCTCAGGTACTTTTTCCTCCCTCCAACCCCCTCCCATCTGGCAACTACCTATTTGTTCTCTATATCTAGGACTCTGCTTCTGTTTAGTCATGTCTGTATATTTGTACTATTTTTTAGATCCCACATGTCAGTGAAATCATACTGTCTTTCTCTATCTGACTTGTTTCACTTTTCATGCTATCCTCTAGGCCCATCTATGTTGTCACAAATTGTGGTCGCCCGCCTGGCCGATAAGGAGAACGCCACAGACAGGATTCTTCTGACACGTAGTTTATTGTTACAGCTCTTTTAGGAAGTGGCGAGAGGGCCCCGATGCAGGGAAAGCGGTTGCTTATATAGCCCAGAGGGGAGGCGTGTCAACCTCTGATTGGCTCATAACAGAACACTGTTAGAATCCCTGATTAGCATATCTGTGTCAACCTCTGATTGGCTCATAACAGAACACTGTTAGAATCCCTGATTAGCATATCTGTGACCTTAAGAGACACATCTTGCGCATGCGTCTTTTTAGTCTACGTTTGCGAAGAACCAGGAAGCAGGAAACCGGCGCCATCCCGCAATGGCGGCTGCGGCTCCCGACAGTTTAGTGGCAGCAGGGCTTCCCAAGTGGCACTAGGGATAAAGAACATGCCTGCCAATGCAGGAGATATAAGAGACATGGGTTCGATCCCTGGGTTGGGAAGATCCCCTGGAGAAGGAAATGGCAACCCACTCCAGTATTCTTGCCTGGAGAATCCCCATGGAGCCTGGCGGGCTACAGCCCATAGTGTCGCAAAGAATCAGACATGACAGAAGTGACTTAGCATGCACGCAGTGACATTAAGTCTACTTGTTATACAACCACCACCACCATCCCTCTTCAGAACTTTTTCATCTCGCAAAACTGAAACTCCACCCCCATTAAACACTGACTCCCCATTCCTCCCTCCCCATCAGCCCCTGGTGATCACTGTTCTGATTTCTTTCTATGAATTTAAATACCTTAAACGATGGAATTCTAGAATATGTGCCCTCTTATGCCTGGCTTATTTCATTTAGCATGTCTTTAAGCTTCATCCATGTTTCAGCATGTGTCAGAATTGTCTTCCTTTTCAAGTGAATTCCATTTAAAAATCTTTAAAATAAGCACGCAGCTTGGCAATAAGTAAGGAGAATGTTCCTCTCACTCCCCCTCCCCCACCCTAGTTCTGCTTGGATTTGAAGCAGAGAAGAACAGATAGAAGAAAAGGGTATTGATAACCCAGGAGGTGGCAGCAGAAAACAACGTGGCCCATGCGCCACATTTCCTTGGCACCATTTCTGGCTCTTGCTCACTCTGGTTTCTGCTCAGCTGTTCATCCTCTTGAAAGTCAGACTTCCCAATCCTGGACAGCGTGGCCAGCCAGGAACAAGCCTGAGAGGCCATCTAACCTTGGGTGGCAATAGAAACGGACTTGAAGTTCTAGCTGAGATCTCAATGATACCCACTGGGTGACCTTGGGCAAGTCATTTAACCTCTCTGAGCCTTGTCTATAAAACTGGAAAGATAATACGGTGCAACTTACAGGGTTGTTGAGGGGATCCAATGAGATAAGGCACAGAAACCACTTCGTAAACCTTCAAGTACTGCATATGCCAGTTATGGTTGGTTTTATTATAAGCATAAAGGCCATAATAAAAAGGAGGAAGACAGTATGGCTCATGAATTGTACTTCCTGATGAGGAAGTGAAAATAGCTCCAGCAGCATCATTGGGAGCATTTCCGATTTGGTTTTTTTTCCTCCTTCCACTTTCTAAACTTTTGCCTTGGAGAGAGTTTCTGGTCCCATTCACGGGCAGTTCACTGGCAATGTGAAAGACAAAGAGGCACCACGGAATTCGTTCGGGGCATCAGTGAACTCAGGTTGGGAACGTGAACTGGAAAGTAGGTTGGGAGCTGGTGACAGGAACAGAGGAGCCGAGTGGCTTGCCCTGGAGGAGCCCACAGCGGAACGCGTGACCCAGGTGCAAGCAACATCTTCCATTTCCCCCTTCAGAGGCACACCCTGTCTCCCTCCTCTCCGCCCTGTGGCCCGGGAAGCTGACCCGTCTGCACCCAGCTCAAGAGGACCCCCACCCTCCGACTTTCTGTTGGCCAGTTCTAGCGAATGGTGAAGCCCCACCAAGAACTCAGAGTGCAGGAGGAGAGTGAGGTGAAGGTTTATTCCCCAACTTCCTCCCGATGAAATCTGCTTGGGCTGACTGGCCCTCCCACTGATGGTCCCTGCTCTGTTTAAGGGGGCCTTTTCTACTCACCTCTGGGCCCTGGGTGGTAAAAACAAAACAGACAAAAGACTTCGTTGCTAACAGCTTCTGCCTCTTATGCTATCCCTGTGATTCCCCTACACCGTCCATCTTTGTGAATGGTCCCTTTGTACATAAATACTTGTCAAACTATCCTAACTGCTTCCTCTTGAGACTGCATGACCCAGTACTGTGGGGGCAGGGCCATTCCAAGTAAGACAAGCATTGCAACCCCTCTCCCGCAACCCCCAGTTTAGCTCTTCTCATTTCGGTAGTGGAAGGCAACCAAGAAGATGAGAGCAGAGCCTGGAGAAATCTCCTAGATGTCAAGGGAGAGAGTTCCCGAAGAGCTCTTTGGATTGTATCCCTGGGGTTGGGTGTGTGGTAGGGAGAAGGCAGGGAGGCTGGTGATGGAGGAGAAAAAGGAGGCATAGGAAAGTCGCATTTGCCACTTGTCAGTGGATGCACTGCCTCATCTCTCACGGCCTCCATGGTGTTTACTGACCATCACTAAAGTGGAACCTGA
Organism: Madoqua kirkii; assembly: GCA_006408675.1. Classification (NCBI taxonomy): domain Eukaryota; kingdom Metazoa; phylum Chordata; class Mammalia; order Artiodactyla; family Bovidae; genus Madoqua; species Madoqua kirkii. The sequence continues at coordinate 21,948 of SJYC01056883.1, forward strand.
CCTCTGTTTTGGGTGCATCAGGGGTTTGCAGCTTGTCTGGAGCATCAGAGTACTATCACCACCATATTCTCCTCTTCAAGAGCCTGCCTGGGGACTTCCCTGGTAGTACAGTAGATAAGAATCTGCCTGCCAATGCAGGGGACATGGGTTTGATCCCTAGTTCTGGAAGATCTTACATGCCCTGGGGCAACTAAGCCCCTATGCCAGAACTACTGAGCCCATGCGCCCTAGAGCTCCAGCTCCACAGCAAGAGAAGCCACCGCAACGAGAAGCCTGCGCACAGCAAATTAGAGAACAGCCCCTGATCAATGCAGCTAGAGAAAACCCGCACACAGCAACGAAGACCCAAAACAGACAAAAATAAATTAATAAAATAGTAAAATAAGTTTAAAATAAAACAACCACCCTGTGTCACCTCCCAAAGATGCTGCTCTCCAGCTCCCACTGAGGAAAGGCACAAGACCCTCCCCTTGGTCAAAGCGGATTGGATCAGGGAAGGTCACCTGACCCAACTGGACCAATCAAATGCTCTCCCAGAAATTGGGCCTTGGGACACCTTTGTGGTTGTAGGCAGTCTTCATTGGCTGCTTGAGTGCCATGTGCCAGGCACAGTGTGAGCCTGGAAGAGAAAGATGTGAAAAGACCAGGAGGGCCATCTTAGGTAGTCATTTTCCACTGTGTGCACAGAGCAACAGAAAACACTGAGAGAGAAGAAAAAAGCCATATGGCAGGAAAGCAGAGATCAGAGACCTCAGAGCAGCAGAGATAGAGAAAGACGAGGACTGAGCTGCCAAGGTGCCTGCCGGCCCCCCAGTTACTGGTTCCTGCCCCCAAATGCCGGCTGCACTTTCTGTCCTTGGATCTCGGAGATAGCCTCATGTTCTTCCCATAAATTCTCCCTTTTTACTTAAGCTTGTACAAGTGGGTTCTATTTTGTGCCGCTAAACCGTCCCTGCCCCAGGCGACCACGTGATACAATTAGCTCACAGCCCCGACGGGGCAATTTATCCTATTTGCAGACTCTCTGCCATAAATTTTAAACCTCCACCTGGCTTCCCCGCCAACCAGTGAGTGTCATTCTGGGTTAACTTGTGTTCTCGCAGGCTGCCAATGAGCTCGTGTATCAGATACAAGGGCCTTTCCATGCCCCTGGCCCTCCTGTCCTCTCACTGGCCCACCTGGCTGGGCATTCCTTCCTCACTTACACCCTCCCATCATGTGGCTCCTCTGACACTCCCCTCTCCTGTGTCCCTTCCTTCTCCTCCTGCTTGTCATTTGACTCTCTTAGCCATCCCTCCCCTCACCATGGTTTCCATCATCCCTTGTTTCCAGACATGGATTTGCTCCTCGATTCAGCCCTCTCAGGTTCCCATGCCCATGCAGCTGCTAGAAGCATCAATGTGGACGCCACACTGACCCATCAAACTTGGTGGGCTCCAAAGTGGTCTCAATATTTCCCTTCCCAAGACTGACCCTCCTTTTGTATTCCCTACTTTGGTTAATGAAGCAGAAAGTCTCTGCGCCCTTCATACGTGACTCTCAGAGCTGGGTAATTTTGGCAGGGAATTTTGGCCAGGCTCCTTTTTCCTCTGCCAAGAAATACCCATCATGGGCCTCACTCAAATCGTGATTCCAGTTTCTCTGACTTTCTCCTTGCTGCTCATGTTAGAATGAGGCTCATGAGCTCTTGGGAGCTAAGGGTCTCCCTGTCCCTTGCACTGAGGCCCACTGGTCCAGCCTGAGGAGGGAAGCCCCACGTGGCCCATGTAGAGTAACGGCCATCAGCTCCTCAAACAGGTTGTTCTGTGGGCCTTTACTCCCCCAGAAGAATTCCAATCCTTTGTAGGCATCAGTTAGAAACCCTCCATTCAGAGATCTAGGAGAGCATGGGGAATGTGAGTCTGTCAAGCCATGGCCACCCAGAGGGTAGGCTGGGAGAAACAGGAAGGCCCCTCCTACACTGTCAGGTCTGAGTTCAACACAGGTCTGAGCATCACTGCAGTCTGAGATCTCAGATGGCAATTGACAAGACGGCATCCCGTCACTGTACCACCAAAGGGACCCCAATCCCCACCATCCACAACATAAGGACTCATTCAGGAGGAATTATGCTTCCTAGGAGTGGAATAGCCAGGGAAACGCTGGCTCTTGCAACAGATAAACCCCCAAAGTGCAATAGCTTACTGCAACGAAAGATGATCACTTGAAATAAAGTCCTAAAATGGGTGTTCCTGAAGGATGCGAGGCTCTCCTCCCCAGGAGTCATTCAGAAACTCAGGCTCCTTCCATCCCTGTAGCTCTTCTGGACTCATCTGTACCACAGTGTGGAAGGTAAAAAGACTAAGCGCTTCTGCTGGACTGCATGGCCCAGATGTGGCCACATGACTTTGTTCTGGCCAATGGCATCTGAGCAATAAAGATAATTGTCACATTTTGATCTGGCCCATGAAAATCTCCCACGTGCTCTTCCCCAGATCAGCTAGCTCATTTCTGTCCTAGGACATGGACCACCTCTGAGGAGGTCCCCTGAGTCAGAGAGGTGGCCCTGAATTTGAGGTTACGATGTCCTGCTTTCCACCCAATCCCCTGATTTGCCCCTCAACTCCCACTATACACAGGCCCTTGCCTGGAGAGCCTCTGAGTGTCAACCTCTTGATTTTCAGTAGGGACCCATCACCCTAGTCCCTGTGCTGCTGTGTCCTACAGCTGGGCGCTGACTTGAGGAGGCAACCACTAGAAGAGGAAACAGATCTTCCACGGCTCTTACACTCAAAACAAGAGGCTTCTCTGTAAAAAGAGGTCATGGATCAGAAGATGGAACAACTGTGCTGCCCAACTGGGTAGCCATTAGTCATGTGGGGCTATTTCAATTTTAAGTGATTCAACTAAAGTAAAATGTTTAGCTCTCCAGCCACACCAGCCACATTTCAAGTGCTTAACAGTGACATGTGTCTGCTGGCTGCCATTTTGGACAGCACAGGTATGGAACATATCCATCATGGCAAAAATTCTAGAAGGTGGCATACAGGGCTGATGGTCCATGACTTTATGAAAAACAGTGTGCAGTAAAAATGTAATGTCTGGTTAGCCAGAGCACTAGGTGGGGGGAAGGCAATAAAAAGGCAAGAAGGGAGAAATAGAGGAAGATATATAGAGGACAACATCTGGAAAGGAAAAATGCCCAGCTGTAAGACACAGGCCATCATAGACAATGAGGGTTGTTTATACGATCAGATGAAACTCAAATGTTTTCCCCAAAATGGGTAGGGGAGTGGCTTGTTGTGAGGCAAAATGAGATCATGTGCTAGACAGCCTGAGGACACTGAGGGAGCCCTAAGCATCTTCTCCGTGGCTCTCCTGGGATTGTGAGCAGTTCTGCTTCTCTTTGTTCTCCCTCCATCAGTCATTCTCTGTTTCTCACAACGTAACCAGCCCTGAACAGGTTGATCTTGCCTTCTGTCCATGGCTGAGTGACTTGGATTCTCTGTGCAGCTAATTGAAACATTTTTCTCAGGAGGCAGAACTAGACTGACCAAGTTGTCTCCTCACCAGACCAGGACAGCCTCTGGTCCTGGATCAAGGGCCCTTTCCAGCCTAATCAGCTGCAGTCATGGAATGAGATGGATTCGATGGAAAAGAATATGGTGACCCAGATGGGAGGGTGTGAGGGCACACAGGTTCCCTAAGAGGAGAACACGGAGTACAGACATCATAAGACTTGGCTGGCCCCCCGGAGAGAGGAAAAACACACACTTATCAAAGATGAGTACCTAAAGAGGCCCCTTTCCTGCTTTATTCCTATCTCTGACAGATATTGTATATCTACTTGGGCTCCAAAATCACTGTGGATGGTGACTGCAGCCATAAAATTAAAAGACAGTTGCTCCTTGAAAGAAAAGCGATGACAAACCTAGACAGTGTATTTAAAAGCAGAGACATTACTTTGCCAACAAAAGGCTGTATGGTCACAGCCATGGTTTTTCCAATAGTCATGTATGGATGTGAGAGTTGGGCCATAAAGAAGGCTGAGCACTGAAGAGTCGATGCTTTTGAACTGTGGTGTTGGAGAAGACTCTTGGGAGTCCCTTGGACTGCAAGGAGATCAAACCAGTCAATCCTAAAGGAAATCAGCCCTGAATATTCTTTGGAAGGACTGATGCTAAAGCTGAAGCTCCAATACTATGGCCACCTGATGCGAAGAGCCGACTCATTAGAAAAGACTCTGATGCTGGGAAAGATCAAGGCAGGAGGAGAAGGGGGCAACTGGACATGAGTTTCAGCAAGTTCCAGGAGAAGGTGAAGGACAGGGAAACCTGGCATGCTGCAGTCCATGTGGTCACAAAGAGTCAGACACAACTGAGTGACTGAACAACAACTATGGTGTGATTCCATACTCAGCAGTATAGAGATTGCCCAAACAGTTAGAACTGGACATGGAACAACAGACTGGTTCCAAATAGGAAAAGGAGTATGTCAAAGCTGTATATTGTCACCCTGCTTATTTAACTTATATGCAGAGTACATCATGAGAAACGCTGGACTGGAAGAAACACAGCTGGAATCAATATTGCCAGGAGAAATATCAATAACCTCAGATATGCAGATGACACCACTCTTAGGGAGGAAAGTGAAGAGGAACTAAAAAGCCTCTTGATGAAAGTGAAAGAGGAGAGTGAAAAAGTTGGCTTAGATCAAACCAGTCAATCCTAAAGGAAATCAGCCCTGAATATTCTTTGGAAGGACTGATGCTAAAGCTGAAGCTCCAATACTATGGCCACCTGATGCGAAGAGCCGACTCATTAGAAAAGACTCTGATGCTGGGAAAGATCAAGGCAGGAGGAGAAGGGGGCAACTGGACATGAGTTTCAGCAAGTTCCAGGAGAAGGTGAAGGACAGGGAAACCTGGCATGCTGCAGTCCATGTGGTCACAAAGAGTCAGACACAACTGAGTGACTGAACAACAACTATGGTGTGATTCCATACTCAGCAGTATAGAGATTGCCCAAACAGTTAGAACTGGACATGGAACAACAGACTGGTTCCAAATAGGAAAAGGAGTATGTCAAAGCTGTATATTGTCACCCTGCTTATTTAACTTATATGCAGAGTACATCATGAGAAACGCTGGACTGGAAGAAACACAGCTGGAATCAATATTGCCAGGAGAAATATCAATAACCTCAGATATGCAGATGACACCACTCTTAGGGAGGAAAGTGAAGAGGAACTAAAAAGCCTCTTGATGAAAGTGAAAGAGGAGAGTGAAAAAGTTGGCTTAAAGCTCAACATTCAGAAAACGAAGATCATGGCATCTGGTCCCATCACTTCATGGGAAATAGATGGGGAAACAGTGGAAACTGTCAGACTTTATTTTTTGGAGCTCCCAAATCACTGCAGACGGTGATTGCAGCCATGAAATTAAAAGACGCTTACTCCTTGGAAGAAAAGTTATGACCAACCTAGATAGCATATTCAAAAGCAGAGACATCACTTTGCTGACTAAGGTCCGTCTAGTCAAGGCTATGGTTTTTCCTGTGGTCATGTATAGATGTGAGTTGGACTGTTAAGAAGGCTGAGCGCCGAAGAACTGATGCTTTTGAACTGTGGCGTTGGAGAAGACTCTTAAGAGTCCCTTGGACTGCAAGGAGATCCAACCAGTCCATTCTGACGGAGATCAACCCTGGGATTTCTTTGGAAGGAATGATGCTAAAGCTGAAACTCCAGTACTTTGGCCACCTCATGTGAAGAGTTGACTCATTGGAAAAGACTCTGATGCTGGGAGGGATTGGGGGCAGGAGGAGAAGGGGAGGACCAAGGATGAGATGGCTGGATGGCATCACTGACTCAATGGACGTGAGTCTGAGTGAACTCCGAGAGATGGTGATGAACAGGGAGGCCTGGCGTGCTGCAGTTCATGGGGTCGCAAAGAGTTGGACACGACTGAGCGACTGAACTGAGCTGAACTGAAAGGAATCCGAAATAGAAGTAGTCTGGCCTTTCCTATCCAGGATCTTCCGGTTAGCTGTGTGACCTTGGGCAAATTTCTTCACTTCTCTGTGCCTCAGTTTTGCCATCAGAAATGGTATATAATAAGTGTAGTTTGAAAAAAATAAAGAGAGTACAGTTTTTAGGAATGGATGGTCCTTTGTGGACCGGAGATGAGTGATCATATTGTCATGACATGTGATGAGTGTTAACGATCGAAGTGGGTGAGACATGTACATGTTTTCAATAGTTAGGCAATCCTTACCAGCTTCTGAAGAGAGCAGCAACCTCCATGGCTCTGCCTCAGTTTCTGCCAGCAACAAGGAGCCACTAATTCTCTAATCTGTTTTCATATTTACCTTATTTCTAAATATCGTGCTTATGCTATCATTTCTTGCTATTCTAATCACAGTCATTACCATCTCTTATGGGTTGAATTGTGTGCCCTGCAAAAGATGCTGAAGTCATAACCTCTAGGACCTGTGAATGTGACCTTGTTTGGCAATAGGGCCTTTGCAGATGATCAAGTTAAGATGAGGTCATTAGGATGGACCCTAATCCAATGACTGATGTCCTTATGAAAAGGGGAAATCTGGACACAGACATGCCCACAGGGAGAACACTATGTGAAAACTGGAGTTATGCTGCTGCATGCCAAGGAACTATCAGAAGCTGAGCAGCTCAGAACAGACCCTTCCCTACCCCTTCAGAGAACACAGCCCTGCTGACCTCGATCTTGAACTTTTAGCCTCCAGAATACTGTGAGATGATACATTTCCATTGTTTAAGCCACTCGATGTGTGGTCCTTTGCTATGGCAGCCCTAGAAAATGAATCCACCATGGGCGCTCATGTGGTTTAGTCACTTCCATTGTGTCCAGCTCTCTGTGACCCCATGGACTACAGTCCACCAGGCTCCTTGGTCCATGGAATTCTCAAGGTGAAAATACTGGAGTGGGTTGCCATTTCCTTCTCATCTCAAGGGGATCTTCCTGACACAGGGATCAAACTCGAATCTCCTGTGTTGGCAGGCAGGTTCTTTACCACTAACCCACCAGGGAAGCCCAATTGGTGCTTTACTTGAAAATAAAATTTAATTCTCCTCTCCCCATCCCTATGCTGTTTTTGCCCCTATAATCCTCATAAAATCATATCATTTTTGGGGGGTTAAATCAGTATTCAGTGTGTATAAATATGGAAATATATTCACAGCCATCCCATGTAGTATGCTTGAAACACATGTTCTTTCCTGTCCGAACTTTTATTTTCTCTGGAGTTAATATTTATCTCTTACCCCCTGTTTGCTTTCTGGTCCTTTATTTTATTTTGACCTTGCTTTGGACTTGCAGGATCTTAGTTCCCCTACCAGGGATCGAACCCATGCCCCCTGCATTGGGAGTGCAGAGACCTAACCACTGGACCACCAGTGTTGTTTGTTTAGCTTCTGGATACATTCAAATAAACTCCTCCAGCTTCTTGGTGCTTTTTCTCTGAGACGGTGTCCGAGGATCCTGTGTGCTCCTACTATGGTTGGCCTGGCTTCCACTCTAAGATCTACTGCTGATGATCCCCCTGGGATCCCCTCTCAGTATTCAAGTGAGAATTTTCCTTGCCCCTCTTCAGTATGTGGAGTCTCCAGTGTTCTAAATCCCATGCTTTCCAGAACCATCCTTTACATTCTTTATTAGTTATCCAGGACTGCATAACAAATCACCCCAAAACTTAGTGGCTTAAGATGACAATAATCATTTATTAACTCTGTTTCCAGTACAGCACCTCCTGCTTTCCTTATAGTTCCCTTGCAGTCAGCTGCATGTGGAGTCTTGAGTCTAGAGTCCTTTCTGTTCAGTCTCTCCAAAGAGAAAGCCCCAGGCTCTCATGGGGTGGGGGATAGGCATCAGGTGACCCAGCTGGGAGAGCTGGAATTGGCTCACTGCTTCAACAGGCTTGCAAACAGCCGTGTATTCAGCCCATCTGTACCTTCTGCTGTACCTGGTACCTCCATTTCCCCAGTCTTTCTCTGCTTCTGCTGCCCAAATCAGCTTGCTCCTTGAAGCTTCTGGCTATGGGCTGTTGGCTTCCAGCATTGTTCAGTCTCCTGAGTGAGTTACCTTTTGTCCATTTGCCTTCTGTCTTCCAAAATGTTGATGACATCTTTCAATGGCTATAATCTTTCTCTCTCATTTTTCTTATCGTTATGGATTTAGATTCTTCTGTAAAAATCCCATCACTGTCATTTTAGTGGGGGCTTTGGGTGAGACCTTGGAGGTACATGTGTGTGTTTCATCCATGGCCAGTTGAAAGTTATCTATCCATTTTTCTCATTTAATAAATGTTGAGGTGCTCCAGCAGCAGGAACTGTGTCTTGTATTTCTTAGGTATCTTCTCACAGTAAATACTTACACATTTGCATGAAATCCCACACTGGTGGGATTACAGGGGTGACATGGTCAACTCTGAGGATAAATGGGAGGAGGACCACCTATCTCCCTCATTCCTGTCAAGGATGCTCGAGCGCTGGTATCTGTGGCCTGTACAAACGTCAGGCGGGCTTGGACCAAATTCCCTGCTTCCTAGTCATGCCCTAGCTGGCAGGAGGGTGTGAGGGTCATTTGCTGGGTTACTCACTCATCCATACCTTTAGTTTTCGGTACTTCACTTCCTGTTGGCTTCAGGATGCAAAGCAGCACTTGGGACCTCCCCCAAACTACTCAGGAAGAGGTCAGCCTCTTTTTTTTTTTTTTTTTGAGGTCAGCCTCTTCTGACCTCTTCTGATTCCAGAAGGAGTCCCTTCTGGAGAGGTGTTTATTTGTGGATCTGTGTGTCTGAAGTGGGCAGATTATACAGAGGGGAAGGTAATTCAAGTTGAGATGGACAGGCAGGAGAAAGCCCAGAGATTCAATCAAAACTGCAAATGTATTCAGGAAGCCAAACTAGCAACTGTAGGAGCTCCTGGGGAAGGCTGTGGTCATGTAACCATAGCCAGCAATTTTTTTTTTTTTTTGTAGAAGAAAGCAATGGAGGAAACACCAGCAAAGGTGGAGCCATGCAGATAGCCAAGGCCCCTGGCCCCTGCCTGTGTGAGCTTAGGTGCTGAGAGGAGGGTTGGTCCAAGGGCTTTGCAGCTGCTGTGCTCAAGGGCAGCCCCCGTGCTCAAGGGCAGCCCCCCCTTGCTACCTGTTGCCACCCGAGCACCATGGATAGCAGCAGAGCCAAACTGAGGAACCAGGTGCTAGCCAAAGGCTCCTTTGGAGAATGCGGCTTGAAATCCTCAGTATGGCTGGAACCCAGCTCCCTAAATAGTCCCTACAACAGCCCCTGGGCTAATTAACACCCAGCACTATCATCTGACTCGAGTGGCAGAAGCAGGCAGGTCATTTGGACAGGTCAAATGAGCCTTGGACAGGTCATTTCTAATTGTCATGGTTTTCTTAGAGTGTAAAATGTATACGGTAGAGTGCAGAGATCTTAAAAGTTCAGCTTGATGGATTTGTACATGTGTATAGACAACATAACCATAGTCAAAATTCAGATTTAGAACAATTTCTGCTCCCACCCCAGAAGGTACCCCCATGCCCTGCCCCAATCAATGCCCTCATAAGCAACCACTATTCGGACTTCTAGCGATTCTAATTATAGATCAGTTTTGCCTCTCTGTGAACTTGCTATATATAAATGGAATCCAACAGCATTTTACTTTGGCTTCCTTAACAAAATATGATGTCTCTAAGATTCATTCATGTTATTGAAGTCTTTATATGTTCTTTTGTATAGAAAGAATATATAAAAAATATAAATAATATATTTACACATTCATAATTTTATATAATATAGAAATATTAAAATTTTGATATATAAATATAAACTACTTTATCTTTAATATAAAATATAGAACTATGTATACAATATAAATATGTAATACAAATATATGTAAAGTAAATTTTATATAGGACATAATATATAGATATAAAATATAAATATTAAATATTTATAATTTATAAAGAATATATAAAGTATATTATTTAAACATGCTTAT
>SJYC01056886.1:0-19154 GCA_006408675.1 Madoqua kirkii
TAATGGAATACTAAAAAGGAACACTTTTGCATCAGTTCCTAATGAGGTGGATGAACCTAGAACCTATTATACTGAGTGAAGTAAGTCAGAAAGAGAAAAATAAGTATTGTATGCTAATACATATATATGGAATCTAGAAAAATGGGACTGAAGAATTTACTTACAGAGCAGCAATGGAGAAACAGACACAGAGAATAGACTTACGGGGAGGGGAGGGGAGGGTGAGATGTATGAAGAGTGTAACATGGAAACTTACATTACCATATGTAAAATAGCCACAGGAATTTGCTGTATGGATCAGGAAACTCAAACAGGGGCTCTGTATCAACCTAGAGGGGTGGGATGGGCAGGAAGATGGGAGAGAGGTTCAAAAGGAAGGGGATATATGTATACCTATGGCTGATTCATGTTGAGGTTTGACAGAAAACAAATTCTGTAAAGTAATTATCCTTCAATAAAAAATAAACAAATTGGGGGGGGGGAGGGAGAACTGAAACTGGAACTGACAGTTAAGATAGTCTGTGGTCTGAGTCTTGTTTTGAAACATTTCAGAAAACAAAATAAAACAAACAAAAAAGTATGCTTAGTCTTTTAGCTTGTATCATTACCCTTCCGGGCTTCCCTGGGGCTCAGATGGTAAAGAATTTGCCTGCAATGCCTGAGACCCAGGTTTGATCCCTGGGTGGGAAAGATCCCCTGGAGAAAGAAATGGCTACCCATTCCAGTATTTTTGCCTGGAGAATCCCCAAGGACATAAGAGACTGGCGGGCTGCAGTCCATGGGGTCACAAAGAGTCGAAGACAACTGAACAACTATCACTTACTTATTGCCCTCCAGGAAATAAAATTTAAAAACATTATGCTGTTAAAAACTAACATTTTTTTTTGAGCCACAGTGAAATATTGTTTACTACACACGTGAATTTACTAAGCATATAAGACAGATAATAAGCAAAAGAAGTCCAGTAAGTACAGATAAATCTTAAAAACAAACAATGTGATACCAAGGTGAAAAAATTATTTGATACATACCTGAATTACATCATAAAGATGTACCTGAACACTCCCTAACAAGAGAAGATACTTTTTTGTATTGTCATGTTGCATTAGTTCTAAGCGAATATTATTCTTCTCATCATCTTGACGTCTGGGAACCTTAACACAAAATACATATGAAAAGAAACAATAAATTTTCAGTCTGAATTTAAGACATAATTTCTAAATAAAAACATCCAAAAAATATACTTTTTGAAGCACCTATTTTCTGAAACACCCATTTCAAGTAGCATGGACAGAGGAGACTGGCGACTTACAGTCCCATGGGGTTGCAAAGACCCAGACACAACTGAGTGACTGATCACCTGTGTTGTTAACTACAGTCAGCATCCTACTCATTAGAACCTAAGGACTTACTCATCTTATAACTGAAGTTTGCACCTTTTGATTACCTTCATTCATTTTGCTCACCCCCAAACCCCAACTCTAGCAACCACCAATCAGTTCTCTATGAGTTCATTTCCCTTTTTTTCTTCTGGCTGTGCTACATGGCTCGTAAGGTCTTAGTTCCCTGATCAGAGATTGAATCCACACCCTGGGCACTGAAAGCACAGGGTTCTAGCCACTGGACCATCATGGAATTTCCTCATTTTTTGGATTGTACACAAATGGTCTCACAGCGTTCGTCTTGCCCTGACTTATTTTACTTAGAATAATGCCCTCAGAATCCATCCATGTTGCTGCAGACAGCAGGGCATATTTCTCTAGCTGAGGAGAGCATGGGTTACTCTCTAGCTGTAGTGTAAGGGCTTCTTGCTGCAGTGGCTTCTCTTGCAGAGCACGGGCTCCAGGTGTGTGGGCTCCAACAGTTGTGGTACATGGGCTCAGTTGCTACATGAGCATGTAGGATCTTCTCAGACCAGGGATCAAACCCATGTTTGATCCTGCACTGGCAGGTGTATTTTTAACCAATGGACCACCAGGAAGTCTCAGATGTGTAATATATAAAGTACAGGTGTACAATACAGTGATTCATAATTTTTAAAGGTTGTATTCCATTTATAGTTCTATAAAATATCTGCTATCTTCTCCATGTGTACAATAATCCATTAGCTTACTTTATGCCTTAATTGTTGGTACCTCTTAATTCTCTATCCCTGTTTTGCTCCTCCTCCTTCCATCTCCCCACAGGTAACCATTATTTTTGTCTTCTCTATATCTGTGAATCTTCTTTTTTCTTATATTCACTAATGTGTTGCATATATTAGATGCAACATATAAGTGATGTACAGTATTTGTCTCTCTGACATATTTCACTGGGCATAATGCCCTCCAAGTCCATCCATGTTGCTGCAAATGGTAAAATTTTATTCTTTTTATGGCTGAGTAGTATTCTGTTGTGTATGTATATATGTATTATATCTTCCTTTTCCATTTATCTTTTCATGGACATTTAGGTTGCTTCCATATCTTGACACTATAAATAATGCTACTATGAACACTGAGGTCATATAGATACAATCTATTGACTGCTTACTGTGGAAGAAAAATATTAGCTGTCAGGAGCCTCGTCCCACAGTTTTCACATTTCTTTTCCCATTAGTCCTCCAATATATTTCATACTCTTTTGTTAGACTAATACTTACTGTTTATAATATGCATCAGTTCAGTTCAGTCACTCAGTAGTGTCTGACTCTTTGCAACCCCATGAATTGCAGCATGCCAGGCCTCCCTGTTCATCAGCATCTCTCAGAGTTCACTCAGACTCACGTCCATCGAGTCCGTGATGCCACCCAGCCATCTCATCCTCTGTCGTCCCCTTCTCCTCCTGCCCCCAACACCTCCCAGAATCAGTCTTTTCCAATGAGTCAACTCTTCGCATGAGGTGGCCAAAGTACTGGAGTTTCAGCTTTAGCATCATTCCTTTCTAAGAAATCCCAGGGCTGATCTCCTTCAGAATGGACTGGTTGGATCTCCTTGCAGTCCAAGGGACTCTCAAAGAGTCTTCTCCAACACCACACTTCAAAAGCATCAATTCTTCGGCCCTCAGCCTTCTTCATAGTCCAACTCTCACATCCATACAGGAACACAGGAAAAACCACAGCCTTGACTAGATGGACCTTAGTCGGCAAAGTAATGTCTCTGCTTTTGAATATACTATCTAGGTTGGTCATAACTTTTCTTCCAAGGAGTAGGCATCTTTTAATTTCACGGCTGCAGTCACCATCTGCAGTGATTTTGGAGCCTCCAAAAAATGAAGTTTGATACTGTTTCCACTGTTTCCCCATCTATTTCCCATGAAGTGATGGGACTGGATGCCATGATCTTTGTTTTCTGAATGTTGAGCTTTAAGCCAACTTTTTCACTCTCCTCCTCTTTCACTTTCATCAAGAGGCCCTTTAGCTCCTCTTCACTTTCTGCCATAAGGGTGGTGTCATCTACATATCTGAGGTTATTGATATTTCTCCCTGCAATCTTGATTCCAGCTGACATCCATACAGGGCTACTGGAAAAGCCATAGCCTTGACTAGACAGACCTTTGTCTGCAAAGTAATGGCTCTGCTTTTTGATATGCTGTCTAGGTTGGTCATAGCTTTTCTTCTAAGGAGCAAGCATCTTTAGTTTCATGGCTGCAGTCACCATGTGCAGTGATTTTAGAGTCCCCCAAAATAAGTCTGTCACTATTTCTACTGTTTCCCCATCTGTTTGCCAGGAAGTGATGGGACCAGATGCCATGATCTTGGTTTTCTGAATGGTGAGTTAGTTTGTCCCACCAATCTTGATTTCCAGCTTGTGCTTCATCCAGCCAAGCATTTCACATGATATACTCTGCATATAAGTTAAATAAGCACGGTGACAATATACAGCCTTGACATACTCCTTTCCTGATTTGGAACCAGTCTGTTGTTCCATATCCAGTTATAAATGTTGCTTCTTGACCTGCATACAGATTTCAGGAGGCAGGTAAGGTGGTCTGGTATTCTCATCTCTTTTATGGGACCAGATGCCATGATCTTGGTTTTCTGAATGGTGAGTTAGTTTGTCCCACCAATCTTGATTTCCAGCTTGTGCTTCATCCAGCCAAGCATTTCACATGATATACTCTGCATATAAGTTAAATAAGCACGGTGACAATATACAGCCTTGACATACTCCTTTCCTGATTTGGAACCAGTCTGTTGTTCCATATCCAGTTATAAATGTTGCTTCTTGACCTGCATACAGATTTCAGGAGGCAGGTAAGGTGGTCTGGTATTCTCATCTCTTTAAGAATTTTCCAGTTTGTTGTGATCCACACAGTCAAAGGCCTTGATATAGTCAATAAAGCAAATGTTTTTCTGGAACTCTTTAGCTTTTTCGATGATCCAATGGATATTGGCAATTTGATCTATGGTTCCTCTGCCTTTCCTAAATCCAGCTTGAACATCTGGAAGTGCTCAGTTCACGTACTGTTGAAGTCTGGCCGGGAGAATTTTCAGCATTACCTTGCTAGCGTGTGAGTGAGTACATTTGTGTGGTACTTTGAACATTCTTTGGCATCGCCTTTCTTTGGAATTGGAATGAAAACTGACTTTTTCCAGTCCTATGGCCATTGCTGAGTTTTCCAAATTTGCTAACATATTGAGTACAGCCCTTTAACAGCATCATCTTTTAGGGTTTGAAATAGCTCAACTGGAATTTCATCACCTCCACTAGCTTTGTTCGTAGTGATATTTCCTAAAGCCCATTTGACTTCATACTACAGGATGTCTGGCTCTAGGTGAGTGATCACACCATCGTGGTTATCTAGGTCATCAAGATCTTTTTTGTACTGTTCTGGGTATTCTTGCCACCTCTTCTTAATATCTTCTGCTTCTGTTAGGTCCAGACCATTTCTGTCCTTTATTGAGCCCATCTTTGCATGAAATATTACCTTGGTATCTCTAATTTTCTTGAAGAGATCTCTAGCCTTTCCCATTCTTTTGTTTTCCTCTATTTCTTGGTATTGATCGCTGAGGAAAGCTTTCTTATTTCTCCTTGCTATTTGGAACTCTGCATTCAAAAGGGTATATCTTTCCTTTTCTCCTTTGCTTTTAGTTTCTCTTCTTTTCTCAGCTATCTGTAAGGCCGCCTCAGACAACCATTTTGCCTTGTTGCATTTCTTTTTCTTGGGGATGGTCTTGATTACTGTCTCCTGTACAATGTCACAAACCTCCATCCATAGTTCTTCCTTCAGGCATTCTGTCTATGAGATCTAATCCTTTGAATCTATTTGTCACTTTCACTGTATAATCATCAGGGATTTGATTTAGGTCATACCTGAATGGTCTAGTGGTTTTCCCTACTTTCTTCTAAGTCAGAATTTGGCAATAAGGAGTTCATGATCTGAGCCACAGTCAGCTCCCGGTCTTGTTTTTGCTGACTATATAGAGCTTCTCCATCTTCAGCTGCAAAGAATATAATCATTCCGATTTTTGTGTTTACCATCTGGTGATGTCCATGTGTAGAGTCTTCTCTTGTGTTGTTGGAAGAGGGTGTTTACTATGACCAGTGCATTCTCTTGGCAAAACTCTGTTAGCCTTTGCCCTGCTTCATTCTATACTCTAAGGCCAAATTTGCCTATTATTCCAAGTATCTCTTGATTTCCTCCTTTGCATTCCAGTCCCCTATAATGAAAAGAACATCTTTTTTTGGTGTTAGTTCTAGAAGGTCTTCTAGATCTTCATAGAAATATTTAACTTCAGCTTCTTCAGCATTACTGGTTGGGGCATATACTTGAATTACTGTGATATTGAATGGTTTGCCTAATGAACTGAGATCATTCTGTCATTTTTGAGATTGCACATAAGTACTGCATTTTGGACTTTTTTGTTGACTATGATGGCTACTCCATTTCTTCTAAGGGATTCTTGCCCACAGTAGTAGATATAATGGTCATCTGAGTTAAATTCACCCATTCCAGTCCATTTTAGTTCACTGATTCCTAAAATGTTAATGTTCACTCTTGCCATCTCCTGTTTGATCACTGCTAATTTACCTTGATTCATGGACCTAACATTCCAGGTTCCTATGCAATATTGCTCTTTACAGCATCGGACTTTACTTCCATCACCAGTCACATCCACAGCTGGGCATTGTTTTCGCTTTGGCTCCATCTCTTCATTCTTTCTGGTGTTAATTCTCTACTCTTCTCCAGTAGTGTATTGGGCACCTACCAACCTGGGGAGTTCCTCTTTCAGTGTCTTATCTTTTTGCCTATCATGCTGTTCATGGGGTTCATGGGGCTCACATAGTGCATTGCATTATTCCTAACATTATTTTTCCTGATATTTGATTTATAGTGACATTTACATTCCTTTTAAGTCCCAGGACTGTAATATCTTTTATGGTTTTTATTTTTAAATTATAAGTTAAATAATTCCACTGGGTGGTAAAATAATTCCTCTCCCCTCACTGCTACTTTGCTCATAAATCTTTTTCCATTTTTAAAAATAATGATCAAAGAATATCAGCTGCTATTTCCTAAAAGCCTTTTATGAATGAGTCCTCATTTACTCTTGCAGAATAGATGTTCTTCCCATTTCACAGATGAGAACATAGAAGCTAAAGGAAGATTGGTAATTTGCCCAAAGTCACACAATTATTTTTAATTCTGTATTTTACCAGAGTCAGAGTTCATGCCCAATCTCTAGAAAGAATTTATTAAATAAGTAAATTGAAAAATAAGGAAATAAATGAGTCAGTATGTTTGTATATTTGTCTGCCGATCTGTCTACTATCTATCTGATTTAACTCATATAAAAAATAAAGTTATATGGGGAGTTCCCTGGTGGTATAGTAATTAGGATTTCAGACTTTCACTGCCATGGCCCAAGTTCAGTCCCTGGTTGGGGAATTGAGATCCCACACACCGTGTGGAGGGGCAAAAAGGAAAAAAAAGGAAAAAGGTTATATGAAACTAACAGCAATGGTTGTGATTTATAGTCCATTTAACCCCATGGACTGTAGCCCACTAGGCTCCTCTGTCCATGAGATCTCCCAAGCAGAAATACTGGAATGAGTTGCCATTTCCTTCTCCAATATGAATCTAATATAACATTGTCAATCAACTGTACTTCAATAAAAATATAGTAAATAAATAAAATGTTGCTGCTGCTAAGTCGCTTCAGTCGTGTCCGACTCTGTGCGACCCCATAGACGGCAGCCCACCAGGCTCCCCCGTCCCTGGGATTCTCCAGGCAAGAACACTGGAGTGGGTTGCCATTTCCTTCTCCAATGCATGAAAGTGAAAAGTGAAAGTGAAGTCGCTCAGTCATGTCCGACTCTTCGTGACCCCATGGACTGCAGCCCACCAGGCTCCTCCATCCATGGGATTTTCCAGGCAAGAGTACTGGAGTGGGGTGCCATTGCCTTCTCCGAAATGTTATAGTAAGTAAAATACACATTAAATAATTTCTCTATAATATGATATATGTTTAACATGAAAATGCTTCTGCTTACTGATATTTGAGACTTTTCCCTACGGTATTAAAATTTTTTGAAAGCTGCACTGATTAACAATACTCTTTCACTTGAATCTAAGTATTATATTTTTATTCAGTCTTTCTTCTGTAATTGAGTTTAGCTATTGCCTCTCAAAATTAGGGGATTCACACGCACACACTCACCCATCATTGCTCTCAAGTCACTTCTGGCTGCCCTCCCCGCATTCTCTCTGCTGCCGTCAGCAGGCCTCTGGGCCCCTGCTGTCCTTTGTATGAGCTGGTGGACCTCAGGGCCTTTGCACTGGCTGCCAGGCCTCCTGCGCTCATGTGCTTCAGGTCTCACTACAGAAGTCGCCCTATCTGTGAAGCCTTCCTTGAACCACTTAGGGAAACAGGTAAACTAACTCTACCACCATATTCCCTGTCTCAGTTAATATCCTTTATTTTTCTGTATAGCACTTATTATCCTTTGACATAAAATTATTTCTTTGCCATCTGTCAAAAAGGTCTCTGCAGTTTTAATTAGAAGACTATTACATATTTAAATTAATTGGAAAAAAATTATTCCCATGCAGAACTTTGATATTATCTCAATTTTGTTTGACTCTTCTTTGGTGTCTCTTAATGTGTGTATGCCTTAATTACAGTTCTTATCCTGTGGGGCTAAATTTCTTACCACAGTTTTTGATAGTTTTCTTTACTTTCATGAGATATAATTTACACGCCATAAGTTTACCATTGCAGTGTTTGATTCATGGTTTTGAGCATTGTCACAAAACTGTGCAACCATGACTGTGGTCTAACTCCAAACCTCTTTAATCATCCCCAGAAGAAACCTCTACCTTTCAGCAGTCTGTGCCTCTTCCCCTCACTCAGCACCTGACAGTCACTAATCTCCTTTTTCTCTCTATCAGTTCAGTTCAATTCAGTCGCTCAGTCGTGCCCGACTCTTTGTGACCCCATGAATCGCAGCATGTCAGGCCTCCCTGTCCATCATCAACTCCCGGAGTTCACTCAGACTCATGTCCATCCAGTCAGTGATGCCATCCAGCCATCTCACCCTCGGCCGTCCCCTTCTCCTCCTGCCCCCAATCCCTCCCAGCATCAGAATCTTTTCGAGTGAGTCAACTCTTCGCATGAGGTGGCCAAAGTACTGGAGCTTCAGCTTTAGCATCAGTCCTTCCAAAGAAATCCCAGGGCTGATCTCCTTCAGAATGGCCTGGCTAGATCTCCTTGCAGTCCAAGGGACTCTCAAGAGTCTTCTCCAATACCACAGTTCAAAAGCATCAATTCTTTGGCACTGAGCATTCTTCACAGTCCAACTCTCACATCCATACATGACCACAGGAAAAACCATAGCCTTGAGTAGACAGACCTTAGTCAGCAAAGTAATGTCTCTGCTTTTTATATGCTATCTAGGTTGGTCATAACTTTTCTTCCAAGGAGTAAGCGTCTTTTAATTTCATGGCTGTACTCACCATATGCAGTGATTTTGGAGCCCCCAAAAATAAAGTCTGACACTGTTTCCACTGTTTCTCCATCTATTTCCCATGGAGTGATGGGACAAGATGCCATGATCTTTGTTTTCTGAATTTTGAGCTTTAAGCCAACTTTTTCACTTTCCTCTTTCACTTTCATCAAAAGGTTTTTTAGATCCTCTTTACTTTCTGCCATAAGGGTGGCGTCATATGCATATCTGAGGCTGTTGATATTTCTCCAGGCAATCTTGATTCCAGCTTGTGTTTCTTCCAGTCCAGCATTTCTCAAGATGTACTCTGCATAGAAGTTAAATAAACAGGGTGACAATATACAGCCTTGCTGAACTCCTTTTCCTATTTGGAAGCAGTCTGTTGTTCCATGTCCAGTTCCAACTGTTGCTTCCTGGCCTGCATACAGATTTCTCAAGAGGCAGGTTAGGTGGTCTGGTATTCCCATCGCTTTCAAAATTTTCCACAGTTTCTTGTGATCCACACAGTCAAAGGCTTTTGCATAGTCAATAAAGCAGAAATAGATGTTTTTCTGGAACTCTCTTGCTTTTTCCATGATCCAGCGGATGTTGGCAATTTGATCTCTGGTTTTTAGTATTTCATGTAAATGGAATCACACAATAGGTAGACTCTTTTGTCTGGCTTTTTTCAGTTAGCATAATATTTTCAAGGTTTAACCAAGTTCTAGTGCGTACCAGTACTTCAGTCCTTTTTATGACTGAATAATATTCATTTGTGTGATATGCTACATCTTGTTTATCCATTGTAAGTTGATGAATATTTAGGTTGTTCACACTTTTTAACTATTATGAATAATACTGCTATAAACATTTGTGTATGAGTTTTTGTGTGGAAATATGTTTTCATTTATCTTAGGTATATACCTAGGAATGGAATTGTTAGGTCATATGGTTTAACTGTGTTTAACTTTTAGATGAACTGCCAAACCATGTTACACAGCAGCTGTACCATTTTACATTTCCATTTATGTATGAAGGTTCCAGTTTTTCCATATCTTTGACAATATGTCCCAATTTCCACATTTTTTATTGTACCCATTTTCATGGGTGTGAAGTGTTATCTCATTTTAGTTTTGTTTTGCATTTTCCTAATAACTGATGATTTTAAGCACCTTTCCATATGTTTTTTAGCCATTTGTGCATCTTCTTAAGATGAATGTTTATTCAGGTCATTTGCCCATCTTTTAATTGGGTAATTTGTCTTTTTGTTGGTGAGTATAAGAGTTCTTTACATAGTATGGATACCAGATCCTTAACAGATATCTGATTTGCAAATATTTTCTCCTTCTGTGGGGTTTTTTCTCTTTTATATAGTCTCCTTGAAAGCATAAAAGTTTTTAATTTTGATGAAGTCCAATTATCTGGCTTTTTTCTTTGGTAGCTTGTTCTTTTCTTGCCATATATAAGAAACCATTCCTGCTGATGCTGCTAAGTCACTTCAGTCGTGTCCGACTCTGTGTGACCCCGTAGATGGCAGCCCACCAGGCTCCCCGTCCCTGGGATTCTCCAGGCAAGAACACTGGAGTGGGTTGCCATTTCCTTCTCTAATGCATGAAAGTGAAAAGTGAAAGGGAAGTTGCTCAGTCGTGTCCGACTCTTTGTGACCCCATGGACTGCAGCCCACCAGGCTCCGCCACCCATAGGATTTATTTCCCAGGCAAGAGTACTGGAGTGGGTTGCCATTGCCTTCTCCTAGGTTGTAAAGATTTAGTCTTTCTTTTTCGTCTGAGAAGTTCATAATTTTAGCTATTTAAATCTTTCAGCTATTTTTAGTTAGTTTTGTACATGGTGTAGAGTATGTGTTCATCTTTCTTCTTTTGCATGTGGATGTCTGGTAGTCCAGTCACCCTTTGTTGAAAGATGATGCTGTCTCTATGAAATGGTCTTGGTCTTCTTGTCAAGGTCAAAATCAGTTGACTATGGATGCGTGGATTTACTGCTGGACTCATAGTTCTATTCCACGGGTGTTTATGTCTTGGCATACATGATTTTGATAAATACTTGTGTGAACTGCATACATTCTGGTCTCTAACAAGTACCTGGAGTGTAGTTGAACTGGCCCAGGCTTCTTACCTGTCACCTGGCTTGGGTAAGAGACTGAATCTCCTCTGAGACATGAGGATCTTAAGAGGAACACATACCTGGCAAGATGGTGTAGAACTCTAATTCCACGCGTCTTCTTAGAGGCAAATTGACAAATTAGGTCCAAATTCCATCTGCTATAGTGTGGTTAAAAGAATTTGAAGCCTTGTCAATTTTAGACAAATATAACTCCATACACTCATCCCAGCATCTGGTAAGTGTCTATTGAGACCCTCCTCTGTACCACGCACAATAAAGCAGCTTTTAATATGAGGACTTTCATTTCTCCAATATAAACTATTTGCGAAGTTACCAAAAACAGTAAGTTATCTATATGAAATTATCTCTTTTTGGTCAAAAACCACTGAATGGTAGCTCTAGTTCATGAACAGTTGATTATAGCTCTTTTCTTTGTCAATAATTATCTAGGAGGCCAACTACAGTATCTGTTTAGGCCACTCCTTGTTAAAGGTAATAAAGTCTTATCATTTGTGTATAATAAAATGCTTGTCCTTAAGTTCCATCCTGTTGAAGATTAGGGGGTGGGGGAAGGATCTGCAGGATTGCATAAAACTTATATCATATTATTAACAAGTGATGTAGAAAGAAAGGGGCAACAACAATGATTCCCTGGGCCTGGAAACTTTGTCTGTCTTTAGATAAAAGCTCTGTTGCCCTACAGTCTGTTAGAATAGCCCAAGACTGAGCCCTCGCACCCTCTTTACTGATGCCTGAGATCCTATATAGCATAGTCCAGTTTGTGTCTGGTAATGTTTAATCCTGATGGCAGCCAGAACGAGAATCATCACTCTGAACCCTGGAATAAGGGTGGTTTTCTGCTCAGCGTAAGTTCTGTTACAGAGCATTAAAGCGAACTCACAAGGATGGACCAGACTTTTAAATGAAATGATTCCTTTTTAAGTTGTTAAAATTGAGCCTTCCATGGGACATTATAAAAATAAAAAAATTCTGTTTGTCAAAAGACAGCATTTAAAGAAAGGAAAGGTAAACCACAGACTGGAAAAATGGTATTTGCAAAATACATTTGAAAAAGGACTCACCTAAAATGTATAAAGAGCTTCTGCATATCAATGAGATAAAGAAAGATAAGCCAAACAGGTAACAGACATGGACAGACATGTCATAAAAGAGGATAGTCAAATGCCCAGTGAGCATATAAAATGATACTTGGCATCTTTAGTTAATAAGGACATGCAAATTAAAACCACAATGAGACACTACTACACACCCACCCGAATGGCTAAAATTTAAGATGTTGACTAAGTTGTGGAGCAACTGGAACTCTCATACACTGGAAACTTTGACTGTATTATTAAAGTTAAAAATAAATAAATGTCCTAAGATCCAGAAAGTCCATTCCTGGTTATGTACCCAACAGAAATGCATGCACATGTGTATTAAAAGAGAAGTTCAATAATGTTCATGGAAGGATTATTTGTAAGGGCTTCAGATTGGAAACACCTCAACTGTCCACAGTAGTTGAATGGTTAAATAAATTGTGGTATAGTCATTCAGTGACAAATCATGCAGAAACAAAAAAGAATGAATGATACCTAACTTGAGAAAACACGCATAAATCTGAGATATAATGTTGAGCAGAAAGTTAGACATAAGAGAATGCATGCAGTGTAATTTAATGGTTAAATCAAGATTAAAAATAAGAAAACTAATCTATGGTAAAAGAGAGCAGAGTAGTGGTTACTTTAGGGAGTGTTTTGACTGGGAGGGATCAAGAGGGAGTCTTCCTGGGTGCTGGAAATAGTTTATATGTCAATCACCTGTAAAAATTCATTAGCCATGTATTCTTAAGATATGTACATTTTATTGTATTTAAGTTATTTAATTTTTTAAAGTATTCACTAAAAGCAGAGAAGGCAATGGCACCCCACTCCAGTACTCTTGCCTGGAAAATGCTATGGATGGAGGAGCCTGGTAGGCTGCAGTCCATGGGGTCGCTAAGAGTCACACACGGCTGAGCGACTTCACTTTCACTTTTCACTTTCATGCTTTGAGAAGGAAATGGCAACCCACTCCAGTGTTCTTGCCTGGAGAATCCCAGGGATGGGGGAGCCTGGAGGGCTGCTGTCTATGAGGTCACACAGAGTTGGACACGACTGAAACGACTCAGCAGCAGCAGCAGCAGCATACACTAAAAGAAATTGAGTTTTTCAGATACTATCCTGTATTCTGGTAAGTCAGGCATTCTGATGTACCTTCTCATCCCCAGCAGACAACTAAGGGGGAGTCTCTGAAGAGGGTAAAACAGGACACAGGGGAACATCAGGAGCAGATGGATCATAGCAAAGACAGGAGGTTAAGTGGAAGTCTGCACACTGAGAGCAGAGGATCTGAAGCCTCCTTCTCCCTCTGAGTTCCCAGAAATCTAGTAGCCATGGCTTCAGACCCTAAGCAGGAGACTGGAAGTTTATTCTGTGGGAAATCTGAGCAGGCCAAGGAAAAACACCTAAAGATACTAACACCAGGAGTTCTCCAACAAAATGGCCCAGCCGAATCATCCTGTAGTAAAGTTCTTCAAAACCAACACCTACCCACAAATAAGCTTTCCATTAGTTTTTAGCACTGTATTCTTTTTTTTTTTTTAATTGATGTATAGCTGATTTGTGGATTTCCCTGATAGCTCAGGAGAAGGCAATGGCACCCTACTCCAGTACTCCTGCCTGGCAAATCCCATGGATGGAGGAGCCTGGTGGGCTGCAGTCCATGGGGTCCCTAAGAGTTCGACACAACTGAGCGACTTCCCTTTCACTTTTCACTTTCATGCTAGTACTCTTGCCTGGAAAATCCCATGGATGGAGGAGCCTGGTGGGCTGCAGTCCATGGGGTCCCTAAGAGTTCGACACAACTGAGCGACTTCCCTTTCACTTTTCACTTTCATGCTTTGAAGAAGGAAATGGCAACCCACTCCAGTACTCTTGCCTGGAAAATGCCATGGATGGAGGAGCCTGTTGGCTGCAGTCCATGGGGTCGCTAAGAGTCACACACGGCTGAGCGACTTCACTTTCACTTTTCACTTTCATGCTTTGAGAAGGAAATGGCAACCCATTCCAGTGTTCTTGCCTGGAGAATCCTAGGGACGGGGGAGCCTGGTGGGCTGCCATCTATGGGGTTGCACAGAGTTGGACACAACTGAAGCGACTTAGCAGCAGCAGCAGCCTGATGGCTCGACAGTAAAAAATCTACCTGCAGTGCAAGAGGCCCAGGTTTGATCCCTGGATGGGAAAGATCCTCTGGAGGAGGGCACGGCAACCCACTCCAGTAGTCCTGCCTAGAGAATCCCATGGACAGAGGAACCTGAAAGGCTGCAGTCCATAGCGTCCCACAGAGTCAGACACAACTGAGGCTACTAAGCAGCAGCAGTATAGCTGATATACAATGTTGTGTTAGTTTCTGGTGCACAGCAAAGTGATTCAGTTATATGCATATACTGCTGCTGCTGCTGCTGCTATTGCTAAGTCACTTCAGTCATGTCTGACTCTGTGTGACCCCATAGATGGCAGCCCACCAGGCTCCCTAGTCCCTGGGACTCTCCAGGCAAGAACACTGGAGTGGGTTGCCATTTCCTTCTCCAATGCATGAAAGTGAAAAGTGAAAGGGAAGTCGCTTAGTTGTGTCCCACTCTTAGCGACCCCATGGACTGCAGCCCACCAGGCTCCACTGTCCATGGGATTCTCCAGGCAAGAGTACTGGAGTGCTTTGCCATTGCCTTCTCCGACGTATATACTACATGTACATACGTGTGTACATAAATGTGTGCATGTGTGTGTATATATATATATTTTTTCATATTCTTTTCTATTATAGGTTATTATAAGGTATTGAACATGCTGAGTGCTCCATTCCTTTTAAAGGAATTTAAATTTTTGGTTGTCTGTATTCCTAATGACAAGGGAATATGATGGAATTTAGACCCACTGTCTGCCCACCTATCCATCCATCCAGGCAGCCACCATCCACCTGTTCATGATCCATCCATCCATCTTATTTGTTCTTAGTGAGCTCCTGATGAGTACCAGGAATGGCCAGGTCTCAGAATATAGGGGTGAACAAGGCAGATATATCCCTATGTTAATGAACCTCATGTGCCCCATTCTTAAGAATTACTAGACCCCTAAGGCAAGATTGTACCATAAAAGACCATAACAAATAGAAAACAACAACGAAATAACTTGGAGGAAACAGACTGCAAAGTGTAGGAACATGTTTTTTAAAATTACTAAATTCAGATAGATAATAGAGAAGATTGCTTTCATCAGAAAGGTGTGTTATTTAAGAGAGGAAGGGACTTCCCTGGTGGTCCAGTGGCTAAGGCTCTGTGCTTCCAATGCAGGGGACCCAGGTTTGGTCCCTGATCAGGGAACTAGATCCCACATGCTGCAATGAAGATCAAAGATCCTATGTGCCGCAACTGAGACCCAGTGCAGTCAAGTAAAGAAATACATAAATAAACATTAAAAAAAGGAAGATTCAGAGAACAGAGGCTGAAGGAGGAGGGGAAGAAGTGAAAGAAAAGGAAGGGGAGAAATGTCATACTTAGGAAAAGGTCAAGAATCAGAACATTGGTTTTTCCAACAGAGCATGAAAGCTAAAAGAAAATGAAAAGGCGGTTTCAAAATTCAGATGGAAAATGATCATAGAACTCTATGATCTATTCAAACTATGAAATAAATATGAGGGCAAAATAAAGATATTTCAGATATGCAAGGGATTTACATGTGATCATACCAATTATCATCAAAGAAAATTGGTCACTCAATGTTTTCTACCTAAAAAAAAAAGAAAATAATCATGACAAACTATTTTTATTTCATGGAGGTACAGTGAGAAAAAATTAACAACCAAAAGAAGGCATGATGGAATCTGAACATAATAATAAATGAGGAAAAGAATTTGAACCATTTGAATTTACTTTTATTCAACAAACATGTACTGAGAACTACTTTTTGCCAGCATTGTTTTAAATGATGAAGGTGCCTGTCCATCTGCGCTCAGTAGAGAATGACTCTTTGCCATCCTAGGGACCATAGCCCACCAGGCTCCTCTGTCATGGGATTGTCCTGGTATACTGGACTGTGTGATGCCATTTCCTCCTCCAGGGGATCTTCCTGACCCAGGGATCAAACCTGCATCTCCTGCTTGCCAGATGGATTCTTTACCACTGAATCACCTGGAAAGCCCAGCATTTCTGTAAATGATGAGGGTACAGTGGTGAAGAAAACAGAAGTCTTTGCCCCCACAGAACACTTTAGGGACATGTTTAAATAATAATTATACATCTAATTAATGAAATGTTATGCAATCATTGGAAAATAAATAAATACCAGAAACACAGGAAGGGTCAAAAGACCACAGCTGTGGACAAAGACAAAAAGGGAAGTCATAAGCCTGAAAATGGATATGCTAGGATAGCAAAACTATCAATGTTTTTCTTTTTCAAAATTCCCTTTAATTCTATATTGGATTTCCTAACAGATAGGGGAACATCAAAACCCAAGATGCTAAAGGATATTGTATTTAAATCAGGTGCCATCTAGTAAATTCTCCCAAGAAGCTGTGTGATGCCTCTTCCTCAAGAAAGAGGGGAAATTACCTATTCCTGATGGGAAAAACATGACCACTTGCTTAGATGTTATCATAAACTTTTTATTTTTACTTCAGCTGTGCAGAGAAAGATGAGGGTGTCAGAAAGAATGCAGATCCAGTGTCAAATGGGAGGCTCGAAAGAGCAATTAAACCTTGCCTGTTAATTAGTTCCATTGGTTAATGAGCTCTAGGAGCGGAATAAGCAGACTCCCTTTAACTGAACCAGAGAAAACTCACTGGCAGCTTAAGGGCAGTTGACACCATAGTTTTCCATACAGGATGCTAGTGTTCCTGGCCCATGAGAGAATAACACAGTGGTGATGTTTCTGAAGTACTTTCCACAGGTGGTAGTAAAAGCTCAATTTACCACTACATGCTTGTGTCAAATGAGATTTCAGGAATCTCCATGTGAGTTACTGTGTAAAGAATTCCTTTATACTGTAGAGGAAGCAAGGATTTCTTGGACAAGCTGATTAGATGTAGTTGGACACTAAATCTGAGAAGAACATTCTGGGTTCTCAAAGTATCTAACACAAAGAAAAAATTCAGGAAGCTTCAAAATGAATGTTCTAACCACGCCTTGGGATGAGTTAGATGTTGTGAGATTTTTCATGTCCAAGGGTCGTAGGAAAGATATTGCATCAGAGTGTCATATCAGATCTTATTCAATTAAACTATACATTTTGTTTATGTTTGGCTTTTTAAATAATTTTCTAAACTTTAAAAATAGGAGGAAAGCTAACTGCAATGTTATTATGGAATCATGGAATAGTAAAGGACATTCAGTTCAGTTCAGTTGCTCAGTCCGTGTCCAACTCTTTGTGACCCCATAAATTGCAGCACGCCAAGCCTCGCTGTCCATCACCAACTCCTGGAGTTCACTCAAACTCACGTCCACCAAGTCGGTGATGCCATCCAGCCATTTCATCCTCTGTCGTCCCCTTCTCCTCCTGCCCTCAATCCCTCCCAGCATCAGAGTCTTTTCCAATGAGTCAGCTCTTCACATGAGATGGCCAAAGTAGGACATT
Source organism: Madoqua kirkii (assembly GCA_006408675.1). NCBI lineage: Eukaryota > Metazoa > Chordata > Mammalia > Artiodactyla > Bovidae > Madoqua > Madoqua kirkii. Next base: position 17,699 of record SJYC01056886.1, read on the forward strand.
ATGGGAAATTAAAGAAACACAAAGTATGGAGTTTAGTTAATAATTATGTACCAGTGTGTTCATGAATTGTGATAAAGGTACCATAGTGATATAAGATGTTAATAATAGGGGAAGCTGGATATGAAGAATATGGAAAGTCTCCGTAGTATCTTTGCAACGTTTTTGTAAACTTCAATCTATTCTAAAATTTAAATTTTTATTTAAATTTAAAATATATATAGAAAGAAAGAACTATTATCTCAACCTCAGACAAATCACAGCTTTGGCATGAGTCTAGTATTCAGGCCGCGTGACTGCAACTAAGCATCAGCCGCTAAGGGATATCAGTTGAGTCCCAGGTTCTGTTATTTTCAGTGACAGAGAAAAACGTTGAAACTGTAAATCAAAATACTTAAAAACATAAAGTATGGAACTAAAAAGACAGCAAGGTTTAGATTTTGGTTGTGGAAAATACGAAGTCATTAAATGTTCTTGAGTAAAGAGGTGATACAGTGAGAACAGCAATTGAGAGATTTGTTCTATGAGCAGTCTGCAAAACGGATTGAAGCTGAAGAGAGACTGAAGTAGGGGTACCAGTGAAGAGGTGATAATTGGCAGGTGAAACAAAAGCATTAAGACTAACCCCCTAAAGTGAAACTTAGGGCAAAGGTTTCAAGCACTGTTATTCTTAGTGCCGCATACAACCTCCTCTAGGCACCTGGGGACAAGCAGAGTCTATTGTGCAGATGGCTATATCAGACGATCTTAGCCTTGTTCCATCAGATAGCTGAGATCATAGAACCCCTTTCCGTGTCCCAGGTCCACGGTTCTTAGTCTTTGTCAGGTCTGTGTGTTGTCACCTCTGCTTGTCCTGCATCACCTCAGTACTTGTTTGATAGTCAAACCTAGGTCAATGCTTCTTTTTTATTTTTAACCCATCCTAACGGACTTTTGAGAAACCTATATGCAGGTCAGGAAGCAACAGTTAGAACTGGACATGGAACAACAGACTGGTTCCAAATAGGAAAAGGAGTACGTCAAGGCTGTATGTTGTCACCCTGCTTATTGAACTTCTATGCAGAGTACATCATGAGAAATGTTGGGCTGGAAGAAACACAAGCTGGAATCAAGATTGCCTGGAGAAATATCAATAACCTCAGATATGCAGATGATACCACTCTTATGGCAGAAAGTGAAGAGGAACTAAAAAGCTTCTTGATGAAAGTGAAAGAGGAGAGGAAAACGATTGGCTTAAAGCTCAACATTCAGAAAACGAAGATCATGGCATCTGGTCCCATCATTTCATGGCAAATAGATGGGGAAACAGTGGAAACGGTGTCAGACTTTATTTTTTTGGGCTCCAAAATCACCGCAGATGGTGATTGCAGCCATGAAATTAAAAGATGCTTACTCCTTGGAAGGAAAGTTATGACCAACCTAGATAGCATATTGAAAAGCAGAGACATTACTTTGCCAG
>SJYC01056887.1:0-24648 GCA_006408675.1 Madoqua kirkii
GAAACAGTGGCTGACTTTATTATTTTGGGCTTCAGAATCACTGCAGATGGTGCTTTCAGCCATGAAATTAAAAGACACTTGCTCCTTAGAAGGAAAGTTATGACCAATTTAGATAGCATATTGAAAAGCAGAGACATTGCCGACTATGGTCTGTCTAGTCAAGGCTATGGTTTTTCCAGTGGTCATGTATGGATGTGAGAGTTGGACTGTGAAGAAAGCTGAGCACTGAAGAATTGATGCTTTTGAACTGTGGTGTTGGAGAAGACTCTTGAGAGTCCCTTGGACTGCAAGGAGATCCAACCAGTCCATTCTGAAGGAGATCAGCCCTAGGTGTTCTTTGGAAGGACTGATGCTAAAGCTGAAACTCCAGTACTTTGGCCACCTCATGCGAAGAGCTGACTCATTGGAAAAGACTCTGACGCTGTGAGGGATTGGGGGCAGGATGAGAAGGGGACGACCAAGGATGAGATGGCTGGATGGTATCACCGACTGCATGGGCATGAGTTTGAGTGAACTCCAGGAGTTGGTGATGGACAGGGAGGCCTGGCGTGCTGTGATTTATGGGGTTGCAAAGAGTTGGACACGACCAAGCGACTGAACTGAACTGAACTGAAGCAACTTAGCACAGCACAGAGCATCTGTGTAGCAAGTGAGGGGGAAAGAAAGGAAATCCTTATTTCTAGGGAGCCCTAGAAATCATTAGGTGAATGGTGGAGTAGGAGTCATGAGGTGGCTCCTGAAATTACTTAGAACAAGAAGTTACTGCCATAATTGTGGTTTAGAGATTAGAAAAACACAGTGGTCACTGCCATTACGGCCCCAGGAAGTTGTTTCAACTCACCTCCTCCCTCCAGACCTTCCTCCAGTGCATCTAATGGGTAAGATTAATTTGCATCCAGAACACTAGTTGCAGAGAATCCAAGAGGGGCGTTTTCTTTAAAGCAGTGAAGCTTTAGCAGGAAGCTAGAAAAAGAGTGGTATTGAGGTTGAGTAAGCCAATCTGCAGTATCTTTTTTGTGCAAAAACTGATACCAACTTGCTATGAAATAAAGATGAGATAAGGAAGCAATCTCCTTTAACAGCTCATCAAATAGAAAAATATTTAAAGAAATCCAAAATAGGATTTTATAGATGAAGGCTTTCAGTCATACTAACTGACCCTGTGCTAGGAAATAGATTTGAAGAAAAGAAATGATTGAAGAGATACAAACTAACCTCCCGTCTTATCTGTAAGTTGCAGCAGTCAGATAGCAGGAAACATTGTCCTTGTCAAGTGCATGCGCATGAATTCTGTGTCTCTCCCTGCCAGCTGGGAGATCAAGGAACCGTCCCTGAATAATAAAGGAAAAGTGCTTTTTTCTTAGAAAGCATTAAGCCATTCTATCACTATGTGTGCATAGTCATTCCGAAGGCCTGAACCAGTTCAGTGGGTGGACTTGAAAAAAAAGTTACATATATATTCTTCTGGAAATGAATAATTAATTTATAGACACCCTAGAAAATCAGTTTGCAGCAACACAAAAGGTATATATCCCTGGGCCCTCTTATTTCTTAGTGAATGAGTTCTAGTTTGTTATCAGGAAGCTAAATTGTCAGTTAATTGTTAGGCTTCATTCATGCTCCTGGTGGGAAGAAAGTGGCATATGCTCATTAGGCAGAAATGCAGGTGAGTGAGCTGGGCTCCATGTTGTCAATTGAGTATAACATCTCTCCTTTCCCTGTATTTCAGCAAAATAATGTTAAATCACTCCTTCTCTAACTGAGATGTATAGCTTTTTATTAGAGTTTTAATTATATATTTTAATGTATTTATTTAATCGTGTATTATACATCTTTCCTAAAGGCTCAATATAAGTTAGCCATCATTATTATTTGTATTATTCCTTTGCCCATTTCTATCCACTGCTTTTATTGTTGTTGCCAAGGTGCAATCCAAGGTTATGTGTTTGATGTGGAAAGTAATAGGTCCTGAATCACGGTTGGAGGGTCCACAGAGACCCTGTAGAGATGTTGTGTATTTTGTGATTACAGTTAGTGGCTTCTTATTTGTACATCTTATAACATCCCATGTTGAGTATAACATCTCTCCTTTCCCTGTATTTCAGCAAAATAATGTTAAATCACTCCTTCTCTAACTGAGATGTATAGCTTTTTATTAGAGTTTTAATTATATATTTTAATGTATTTATTTTAATCATGTATTATACATCTTTCCTAAAGGCTCAATATAAGTTAGCCATCATTATTATTTGTATTATTCCTTTGCCCATTTCTATCCACTGCTTTTATTGTTGTTGCCAAGGTGCAATCCAAGGTTATGTGTTTGATGTGGAAAGTAATAGGTCCTGAATCACGGTTGGAGGGTCCACAGAGACCCTGTAGAGATGTTGTGTATTTTGTGATTACAGTTAGTGGCTTCTTATTTGTACATCTTATAACATCCCATGGCTTTATTATCTGCTGCTGCTGCTGCTGTTCAGTCGCCAGGTCATGTCCGACTCTTTTGCCACCCCATGGACTGTAGCTCACCAGGCTTCTCTGTCCATGGGATTTCCCAGGCAAGAATAGTGGCGTGGCCATTTCCTCCGCCAGGGGATCTTCTTGATCCAGGGTTCAAACCTGCGTCTTCAGTGTCTCCTGCTTGGCAGGAGATTCTTTACCACTGAGCCACCTGGGAAGCCTGGCTTTAATTTATTCAGTTTCACCTCCTATGCAATTATCTGCATAACTATCTATCATAGTTTTTTAAAATTCTTTATTTGCTGATCTCAATACTATCTTGTGATGTTTTGTGGAAACTCATTTTTGTGCCTCATACAGTGCTCTGCACTCAGTGTAGATGTTAATCTAGCTGCTCACGGTTGCCAAGATCTCCTTGGAAACATCCCACCTGGGCTGGACCACTGCTCTGCTCTGGCTTGAACTACAGGAGACCAAGCAGGATAGTTTGATGTAGTTGTTTCCAAATGGCTCTATCAGTGTATTCGGGTGAGATAATTAGGTATGAGGTGGTGCAGTGGTAAAGAATCCACCTGCCAGTGCAGGAGCTTCAGGAGGTGTGGGTTCAGTCCTTAGGTCAAGAAGATCCCCTGGAGTAGGAAGTGGCAACCCACTCCAGTGTTCTTGACTGGGAAATTCCATGGACAGAGGAGACTGGCAGGCTATGGTCCATGGGGTGGCAGAGAGTTGGACACAGCTGAGCATGCGTGCATGCACCGTTTAGACATGAAGGGCTGAATTATAATCTTTATGTGGGTTTTCTAGAATGTACTGTATGTGTTTGGAGGGGAAGAGGTATTCGTAGGTGTTCCCACTTTGAGAATACTTTAGGATCCCTCCATCCCCTGGGTTGGAATCAACTCCTTGCTCTGCCTGTCTCTTTGTAGCCTGCATGGTCATATTTGTAGATAATGCTGAATAAATACTATTTGGGGGCTTCCCTAATGGCTCAGCTGGTTAAGAATCCATCTGCAGTGCAGGAGACGCTGGTTTGATTCCTGAGTCGGGAATATCCACTGGAGAAAGGAGAGGCTACCCAGTCCAGAATTCTTGGGCTTCCCTGGTGGCTCAGCTGGTAAAGAACCCACCTGCAATGCGGGAGACCTGGGTTCAATCCATGATTTGGGAAGATACCCTGGAGAAGGGAATGGCTACCCACTCCAGTATTCTGGTATTCTGGGCTGGAGAATTCCATGGACTATACTGTCCATGGGGGTCACAAAGAGTTGGACATGATGGACTGAGCTACTTTCACTTTCACTTGGCTTAAAGCATATTTTTTCCCAGAAAGAGCATAAATTTCTTTGGAGATGACTGAGGAAGTAGCAGGAATGTTAGAAACTACAACCGTGCTAATATAATCTGAGAAATATTTTTCTTTGGTGTAATAAAAACATGGTCAGCCTACCATTCTCTTACATTGTGCTGGACAGTCACATGATATACATCACAAAGTAGATGAGTCATTTTTCCTCAAAATATCTACCCAAGGCCACATGTAAAGAATCACATAATTAATGCACCTCAAACAGACACTCATTTCCAGTTTCTCTGGTTGCCTTAGACTTCCACTTGGCCTAGATCCACCATACCCTTGGCCCGTGGGAAACCCAGCAGGACATGTTGAAGCAGTTTTGTCAAAATGACTTTGTTAAAATGAAAATACACATTTTTATTTTCCTTCTGAGTAATGTGCTTAACAGAATCTTCTGAGCTTCTGGACATTCACACAGCAATTTTTTTTCTCTTAACAAAGTTTAGATTCAGCTGTATGATCTATGGCTTTTGGTAATTCAGCTTTTTTACTTACCAATATGATGGTAGTCATTTTCCAAACACATACCATTTCAACTGAAGGAAACTAAAGGGACTAATGTTTGGTGGGCATAGGTCTTTGCCAAGCCAGTGTTGGTTCATGCGTCAGACTTGTGTTTGGCTAAACTTTGGACCTCTTATGATGCCCCATGGCATTATTATCAATTTTTCTAATTCTGACACAAGGGCTTAACCAAATAGGTACTTATTTATCTCAAGCAGTAATTCAAAATTAGGTGAGTAGTTTAAGGCTGGGTGGTCGCCACACAGTGCCATCTGGTTCTTAGGCTCCTGCTTGAACAGCATTAGCTGATGGCCAAGTAACCCAGTTTTGATCCAGGATCCCTGTAGGGTGGAGAGGAAACAGAGGAGGAAAATATGGATAGACTCCTGCTGATTTGCCAGTGATCAGAACTGTGTCTAACCAAAAGAGGGGCTAGGAAATTTCAGTATTATAGCTGTGGACAGATGCAGTCCATGTGCTGACCTGTGCATGCATGCTAAGCCGTTTCAGGACTCTTTGTGACCCCATGGACTGTAGCCCACCAGGCTTCTCTGTCCATGGGATTCTCCAGGCAAATCACTGGAGTGAGTTGTCATGCCCTCCTCCAGGGCATCTTCCTGATCCAGGGATCAAACCCGTGTCTCTTATGTCTTCTGTTTGGCAGGCAGATTCTTTACCTCTAGTGCCACCTGAGAAGCCGTGTGTTGACCTGCACTATCTGCCTTAGTTTTTTTCACATGTTAGCTCGCTTTATCCTCATAGCAACTGTGTGTGGTCTTCATTTCATAGGTGAAACTGAGAACTAAGCTGGGCTAAATAACTTACGCATGATTCTAGAGATTCCAAGTGGAGAACTGACATGTAAAGCCTGGCCCATCTGATTTCCAGTGTATTATTGTTTATTCTCTTTTTTTTTTCTTCTTGAAAAATCATGGGTTCTGGTGATTTATTGTTAATTTATATCAGTCACCTTGAAACCATTTTAAGTTTTTTACTTCCCTTAGATGAATATTCTTAAAGGAAATGGAGATATATTCTTTTTTGTAGCTATCTGAGAGGAAAAGAAAAAACAGAGTACAGACATGCAGGCTCTAGGACCTCTAGGATCTCTGCAGCACTGTGGTTTCCCTTTGACTTTGAATGCCTTTATGGCCCACTTAGGAAGGAGAAATAAGACTAGTCCCTTTATTTTGGTTTCTGTTAAATGGGTCTTGGGTCCAATTCCAATGTGTGTGCCTGGAGACTTTGCCACACCACCAAGCAATTCTCAGACGCCAACTGGTGGTCTTACAATTCAGCTCAATTCTGACACTACATACTGGAATTAGCATCTGATTCCAAGGACTAAGAGATGCAGGTTTGATCCCTGAGTCAGGAAGATGCTGTGGAGGAAGGCATGGCAACCCACTCTAGTATTCATGGACACAGGAGCCTGGTGGGCTACAGTTCATGGGGTTGCAAAGAGAGGACACAGCTGAAATGACTTAGCACACACACCAAGGACTCAGTCCAATAAGACTGCCCTCCACTTCAGACATCAGTGACAAGCCCAGGTTATGGCTTGTGCTTTTAACTGGCTGACTATGCGCTGGAGGTTCCAGTGACTCCCTCCAACTCAGGCTGCCAGTCCCAAGTCCAGGGCTTATCCTGATTGACTTCTGACTGCTGCTGCTGCTGCTAAGTCGCTTCAGTCGTGTCCGACTCTGTGGACCCAGTAGACGTCTGACTGACCCTCTGTAAATCAGAGGTTCCTATGACCTCCTTCTTGCATTCTGTGAGTTTGCTGGAACTGCTCACAGAACTCAAGGAATCCGTTTACTTGCTCCATTACCGATTTATTACAAAGGTTATTAGAGGATACAGATCAATAGCCTGATGAAGAGTTACATAGAGCAGTGTCCCCAGCAAAGGAGCTTCTGTTCTGGGGGACCTTGGGGACTTGCTTGGTGGCAAGCGGAAGCACCCTGTTTTCCACAACCTGGAAGATCTCTGAACCTCATCCTTTGGGTGTTTTATGATGGTTTTATTATGTCAGCATGACTGATTAGCACATTGACCATTGGCATTTGATTCAACCGTTAGCCACTCTCCTCTCCCTGGAGATCCAGGGAGTGAGACTGAAACTTCCAATCTTCTGTTCATGATGAGTTCCCTTGACAACCAGCCCCCATCCTTAGGTGGTTTCCAAAAGTGACCTTCATTAACATAAACCTAGTTGTGGTAGGAAAGGGCTTGTGATGAATAACAAGACACCATTTCACCTTTATGGCTCTGAAGGAGTTTCAGAAACTGGGGAAGGGAAGGGAAGTGAAGTGAAGTCACTCAGTCGTGTCCAACTCTTTGCGACCCCGTTGACTGTAAACCTCCAGGCTCCTCTGTCCGTGGGATTCTCCAGGCAAGAATACTGGAGTGGGTTGCCATTTCCTTCTAGAGGAGATCTTTCCAACCTGGGAATCAAACCCGGGTCTCCTGCATTGCAGGCAGACGCTTTATCATCTGAGCCACTCAGGGAAGCCCCCGGGAACTGGCGACAAGAGACCAAATATTATTAAAGATGCTCCCTTCACTCAAATTACTCAGGAAGTTCCAAGGGTTTGGGGAGCCATAAGGCAGGAACTGTGGATGAAGACCAAATATCTTTCAGAAACATATTTTGGTCATCTGAATGACCAAATATATTTGTTCCTTATAAATCACATCACATCTGTCATAGAGAAATCCAGGTTCTCAGAGGGAAGCACTGTATTCTCTGTGCACTGCTTCTTTATTATAGGAATCCAGAACACAATTCCACTGCCATTAACTACCTCAGGGCATTTATTCTGTAATCATTGGTTGAATGCCAGCGATAGAGAAAAAATATGTAGGGAATGGAATCGAAAGATCTGGGTTTTAGACCTGGCCTTTCTATGATGGTATTTGTCATCTCAGGCAAGTCATTAGTGACTGTAATTATTCTCAGCTGGAATTTTAGAATTTTCAGCTCGGGATTGATAATACCTGGTGTTCATAGTTCAGTGTTCTTATGAGAAACAAAGTTAAAATGAGAATAGGGATGTAAAAGTACTTTGTAATGAATGCACGATGCAAACATATAATAATGTTACTTTTATTATCTTTTTAAGCATTTATGGCATGTAAGCATTTCTTAGGAATTTTGGTAATAAAGGAACCAACGGGGGAGTGGAAGCACTGGAAAAGGGGTCAGTTTTCCACGCTGGTGAGTAGTGAGGAGATAAATCTGGTGAGTCTTTGGGAAAATAGAAAGGAGTGATGGAGAATGCCTCAGACCCTGGCAGTCAGACATTTGTATCATTATAGTTGGATAATAATGATATGCTGAAATGTGATGTGAGAAATATGCAATGTGAGAAACATTATTAATTTCTAGTAAATTAAGATTCTGTATCTAAACAGTGGATTAGCTATTGTTCCTCATACTGTTCTATAATTGAGAAGATAAGGAGAGTAGGTCATCCCAGGATTTCCACATGTCTGTTATCCTCAGAGGGGAGGAAAGCACAAGATTAGAAGTAAGTTGTGGATGAATCTAGAGTCTGTCATTCAGCATGAAGTAAGTCAGAAAGAGAAAAAAACAAATATAGAATATAGCACATATATTGGAGTTTCCCTGGTGGCTTGGTGCCACCAGATTCTGCCTGCCAGTGCAGTTAATGAGGGTTTTATCCCTTGGTCGAGAAGATCCCCTGGAGCATAAAATGGCAACAGACTCCAGTATTCTTGCCTGGGAAATCCCATGGACAGAGAAACCTGATGGGCTACAGTTCATGGAGTCGCAAAACAGTCAGACATCACTTAGTGACTGAACAACAACACATACATGCGGAATCTGGAAAAATGGTACTGATGAACCTATTTGCAGGACAGAAATAGAGACAAAGAAGTAGAGAACAGATATGTGGACGCAATGAGGGAGAGGGTGGGACTAATTGGGAGATGAGGATTGATATATATACACTACACTACCGTTGTAAGGCAGATAGCTAGTGGGAGCTTGCTGTTTAGCACAGAGGGCTTGGCTCGGTGCTCTGTGATAACCTAGAGGGATGGGATCGGGGGCTGGGTCTCAAGAGAGGAGATACATGTATACATATAGCCGATTCACACTGTGGTCCAGCAAAAACTAACACAACATTGTAAAGCAATTATACTCCAATTAAAATAAACATAAAAGGAAAAAAAAAAGTGAGTTGCCCCATGGAGTAGTTGAAGGTAAACTGAAAGATGTGTTTGTCTTTCAAACTTAAAAATAATTATAAATTAAGATCTTTCTCTAATGAAAATTGGGCTTCCCTGTAGCTCAGATGGTAAAGACTTTGCCTGCAATGCTAGGAGATCTGGGCTGGATCCCTGGGTAAGGAAGGTCCCCTGGAGGAGGAAATGGCAACCCATTCCAGTGTTCTTGCCTGGAAAATTCTATGGACAAAGGAACCTGGCAGGCTACAGTCCAGGGAGTTGCAAAGAGTTGGACATGACTGAGCAACAAACACTTTCTCTTTTCTAATAAAATTATCACAGGTTGTCTATGGTTAAAAATAAAATGAAAATGAGATGCAGTGAGTGGTCTGTCTTGCCATAGTGTGGACCTTTTTAAAATGTTTGACAGTGTATAAATTTTAGTGCAAAAACTGATCATGGCTCAGACTTAACTTCTGGAAACAATTGAAAAGCCTGCATGGCACCAGGTACCACTGAGTCAGATCTCATCCGCAGGTGTGATGGGAGCTATAACTTTTCAGGAAGTTTGTATGCTCCATAGAACATTTTCTTCTTAGATTTGGTTGACATGACAGGATATTTTCCTGCAGAGAAAGCTGGTATATCTTTGTTTTTCTTCAGCTGTTGTCTTTATCTTGGTCCTTCTTACAGGCTAATGTCCAGATGTAGAGAGGCATTTCTGGTTTTGATTTCATTTTGAGCTTTTGTTTTCATACCTCAGTTTCTTTTATGCTCTTGATGTACTCATTTGCATTTCTTATCTCTATTAGTGATCTCTTAACTGCATAATGGAGAAAGCAATGGCACCCTATTCCAGTACTCTTGCCTGGCAAATTCCATGGACAGAGGAGCCTGGTAGGCTGCAGTCCATGGGGTCGCTAAGAGTCGGGCATGACTGAGCTACTTCACTTTGACTTTTCACTTTCATGCATTGGAGAAGGAAATGGCAACCCACTCCAGTGTTCTTGCCTGGAGAATCCCAGGGACAGGGGAGCCTGGTGGGCTGCTGTCTGTGGAGTCCCACAGAGTCAGACACGACTGAAGCAACTTAGCAGCAGCAGCAGCAGTAACTGCATAAAGATACCTTTGATGAACTTAGAGCATATCAACCCTGAATTTTCTCTGACTTAATTAATTTGGTCAGGGAATAAAAAGATACAAAGTGAATATGGAGAACACTTTCTTAATGTTTGTATCTGTTCAAATCAATTTACTCTCTTTCTTCTGCTAATTGGCCTGTAGACTTTAGATCGCTTGGGAGCTGATGCAATGTTCTTGTCATCCTTCATGGCCTGACACACCTTCTTATCTGCAGGTCAGAACTTCAGGGTAGACTTGCCCGACAGGGTGAAGAAGGGGTAGTGAGGGGATAGAACAGGGAAGTGAATTTAGCTATGAAGACTAAAAGGAGGTCCAGTCAGTAGTAGCCAAGTAGATTAAGATTCTCAATCTAGGTAACTGTTGTCAGTAACCAGGAGATAAGAAGAAGCAAAAGAAAGACAAATACCATATGATATATGTCTGGAGTCGAAAAGATGAAACAAATGAACTTATCTACAAAACAGAAACAGATGTAAAAAACGGACTTGTGGTTGCCAAGGCGGAGGGGGATGGTGAAGGGATAGAGCGGGAGTTGGGCTTAGCAGATGCAAACTAGTACATAGGGAATGTGTAAACAAGGTCCTACTGTATAGCACAGGGAACTATATCTTCAATATCTATGATAAATCACAATGAAAAAATATGAAAAAGAATGCATAATAACCAAACCAGTTTGCTATACAGTAGAAATTAATGTTATAAATCAACTAAAATAAAATCAATTAAGAAGGAAATAAACGAATGGTTACCAAAGGGGAAAGGGAGGAGAGGGAAGGTTAAATTAGGTGTTTCGGATTAACATATACACACTTCTCTATACAAAAAGATAAACAACAAAGACCTATGGTATAGCTCAGTATCTTGTAATAACCTGTAATGAAAAGAATCTGAGAAAGAATAGATGTATATGTATGCCTACATCAATTTGTTGTACACTTGAAAGTAACACAACATTGCAAATCAATTATACTTCAATTTAAAAAAGAAAAAATAAATACTGTTCCACTAGTGTGAAGCGCTATCCAGAGAGCCACATTCAACTGTCATTGATTTCACGTTTCCAGCCACTAGGCTAGACGTTTTGGCAACTGGCAGCTTCAGGGAGGTACAGACCAGAGGAGGGCAGGGTCCCATCCTTCTAGAGACTTGGGAGCTGATTCTTTAATCCAGGCAGGAACCCAGGGGAACAGGAATGGATGTTTTCAGCATGGAGATCGTTAGGACTTGGCCAAATCATAATGCCCCTCCACACCAAACTGCAAAAACAAGGAGCGTGTGATTGAGGCCCTCTCTGGGGCCAAGTTCAAGTTTCCTGGCCACCAGAAGCTCCACAGCTCCAAAAGTAGAGAATTACTGGCCCTTTTCCTTTGCCACACCACCAACGTTTCTGGTGTCCCACGGGCTGCTGCCCTGCACGATGTCATGGGTACTGTAAGAAAAAGCTGTACCCAAAGTCTCCCTTTTGCCAAGGTGTCTCAGATGCTAAGATCTACATCTTTGACCTGGGGCAGAAGAAGGCAAACATGGCTGAACCGCCACATGGTATGAGGTAAGCATGAGTAGCTTTCCTCTGAAGCGCTGGAAGCTTCCCTTATTTGTCAGGCAATCACATGGTGAAAAGCTGTGGCAAAGGTGGTTTTCACATCCTTGTGTGGCTCCACCCTACCATGTCATCTGTATCAATAAGATGTTGTTCTATGCTGGAGCTGATAGGCTCCAGACAGGTATGTGTGGTGCCTTTGGAAAGCCCTAGGGCACACGGGCCAGGGTCCACATTGGCCGAGTAATAATGTCCATCCCCACCAAGCTGAAGGACAAGGAGCCTGTGAGGCCCTCTGCAGGGCCAAGTTCAAGTTCCCTGGTGGCCAGAAGATCCACATGTCCAGGAAGTGGAGATTTGCTAAGTCTAATGTGGATGAATTTGAAAACATAGGGGCATGAAACACTATCCATATGGCTACAGGTTCAAATGCATCCTTATTGTTGTTCAGTCGCCCAGTCATGTTTGACTCTTTGTGACCCCAGGGACTTTGTGACCCCAGCACGCCAGGTCTCCCTGTCCCTCATCATCTCCCAAAGCTTGTCCAAGTTCATGTCCATTGCATCAGTGATTCCATCCAGCCATCTCATCCTCTGACGCCCTCTTCTTCGGTCCTCAGTCTTTCCCAGCATCGGGGACTTTTCCAATGAGTTGTCTGTTCCCATGAAATGACTTCAGCATCAGTCCTTCCAAGGAGTGTTTGAAGTCAACAATGTTAATTTCATCCCTAATCCTGGCCTAATAGGGACAATTTTTGAGAACAAGGCAGAGGTATATTTCTAGAACTGAGTCTGAGCTGGGCACCAGGAATCTGGAAGAACATGTGGGACTGTGTTTTGACAATAAGACAGAAGACAAGGCACCAGTGTCACACTCTGAGGCCGGAGGCAGAAGACCGTGGGTAACGATGGTGGTTCCCACAGCTTTGGGTGGCTGCTTTCCCAGATCATTTCCCTGAAGCCAGGGCTGGTCCACGTTTCCCAGGGCTCAGGCCAAGTCTGCAGTGACCTGAGTGTGAGTTCAAGCTGAGAATTAGGCCTGATAAAGAAGAATTTTCTAGACAAAACATTAAGTTCTTACCCTCTCCTGGGTCACCTCTGTGGAGGACACAGACGCCCAGTGAAGGAGAGAATCTGGGCAAATTGTTAACCAAGGCAGTGTATTAGTAGTTTGTCTGAAAAATATGGGACTTCCCTGGTGACTCAGAGAGTAAAGAATGTGCCTCCAGTGCAAGAGACTGAGCTCCATTCCTGGGTGGGGAAGATCCCTTGGAAAAGGGAATTGGCTCCCCACTCCAATATTCTTGCCTGGAGAATTCCATGGACAGAGGAGGCTGGCGGAATAGGTGACGGGCTAAGTGTGGTGAAATTTAGGATGGATAGGGTGTGGATCAAGATTCGCTGACTGTAATGGAAACAGACGTGCTTTGTGAGGATAACCAATATTTTATACTCTGAAAACTATTACACATAAAATTTTTCTTGCTACATTTTATTTTTCCTGTCTGCTGAGACTCATACTTTTAACTCTTTGCTAAGGAAAATAAAAAGGTGCTGAGCAAAAAGACAATAGCAAATTAATTCATTCAAGAGTTTTTACTCTGGGCGATCTGCTGTTAATGCACTGGCTAGCAGCTCCTTATAAGTACATGATTATTTTGCTTAAATTTTGCTCTTCTTAGGATTCAGTCTACTCTAATGAGTTGGCCAAAAGTTTCATTTGGGTTTTTCCATACCATCTTACAGAAAAACCTGAACGAACCTTTAGGCCAATCTAATACAATTTGGGGTCTTATCTACTATTCAGATGATAGCACATTCACAAAGTATTGTTATTCTGGAACTTGAAACATATACATTTCCAAATTGTTTTCTTTTTCTTGTTAAAGTCTGACATAAATGTTGACTGTTACACACAAGGTCATTAAGAAATGAAGTAACTGCAGTTGGCAGGTGCTTCCAGATGAGATGGAGATTGTTGGAGTTCTTCAAACCTGAAGGCCAGTGATATGTACGGACTCCAGGGAAAAGTATAGTATTTCTTTTCCAATAAAATGATCTTTAATCTTAATTTTATTTGTATTTACTTATTTATTTATAAATAACTATTGGTCCTGTTCAAGTGTCATTTTTTTTAAAGAAGCATAGCTGATTTACAATATCATGTTAGTTATGGGTATACAGCACAGTTGTACGTATATATACATCTATATACATATGTATTTTTTTAATATTCTTTTCCCTTGTTACAAAGAATTGAGTATAGTTTCCTGTGCTTTCCAGTAGGTCCTTGTTGATTATATAAAAACTATAGTACTTCTCTGTGATCCATAAAATTTAGTACAAATCGAGAATCAACAACATATAATCAGAGCTGAGTTAAATTTTAAAATAAGGCTTTGGTGCCCTGGAAATTCCCTTTCACATGTGTTGAACTTGCCACCAAAATGAATATGCACTGTGCCAGCAAAACTATGCTTTCCTAAAATTTGGGTAATTCTGTATAAAATAGAGAGTTGACACATTCATTCATCAGCCATTTATTAAGCAACTTCTGTTGTGTACTAGGGACTGGACTCACTCCTGGGGAGGTCGTGGTGAGTGAAAAGACACCCTTTCTCTCCCTTTATTTGGGTCCTGTTTTCAGTTCCCAGAGACTCCTTACCTTCCACATGTTCAAAATTTAACTCCCTCCCTCCCCATCAGCTTCTCTTTATTCCTTGCTGCAGGAAATGATACCATAACCCACTCAATCACCAGATTTGTACTTATGTTTGAGTCCATCCTCTGTACCAACCACTTTTCCAGTGCTGTTTCCTTTTGTAAATATCTCTTGATTCCACCCCCTCTTTCAAGACCTCTCTGCCCTGCAATAGGTCAGGATTTGTCATCTGTGACATGGGTTCATTCGAGAACTTTCTGGCAAGTTTCACTGTTAACGAACTTGCCTCCCTGCAATGCCCTGCACCTTGATGCCAGTGGCTGTTGTTACAAAATGTAAATGGTTTGTGTAACTTCTCTTAGGCTGCTCCTCTCGGCTTGCCACACAAGCAAACAAAAGCAAGTGGCCAGACTGAACACTCGCCAAGCCTTCTGGAGCAGGGTCAGAGCAGGAAACTCATGGAGAAGGACAAGTAGCAGCTGGCAGATACTCTGCTGCATTTGCATGATTAAAAATGATGAGATTCTAGATGTTCAAGACTCCAGGAGAGGGACCCTTAAGCTAGGCTGGCATATTAATCATCTAATTAGGAGTGCTAATCCTTCCCCTCACGTGATCAAAAAACTGTGTTATTTTTGTACTAAGAAACAGATGCGAAGAGTTGACTCATTGGAAAAGACTCTGATGCTGGGAGGGATGGGGAGCAGGAGGAAAAGAGGATGACAGAAGATGAGATGGCTGGATGGTATCTCCGACTCAATGGACACGAGTTTCAGTGAACTCCGGGAGATTGTGATGGACAGGGAGGCCTGGTGTGCTGCAGTTCATGGGGTTGCAAAGAGTTGGACACAACTGAGCGACCGAATTGAATTGAACTGACAGCAGATCTTGACTTTGTCTTGGTTTATCATCTCAGTGTTTGTGGCTGATGGAGAGCCCTCTGTAGTCAGGACTACCAGCCAGAGGACAAGCCTTGCACCCATGGGTGAATGACATAGCTTGCCAGAAAATGATTTATCAATTGGCTCAGGGATGGGTAAGAGTTGACCTCTTCCCTGGCTTGATGGGAGGGCTGGGATCCTGCCTTGCTATTGGCCTGGATTGAGGGCCTTCAGTGACAGACCATTGCTGGCCTCAGTGGTGCTTTTACCAGAGGCCACTTCCTTTTTCAGACTGCAGGTGCTCAGTCTTGGACAAGTGAATCCTGCCTGATTACCACTTATAGATAAAAGTCAGACTTCATTCAGTGGCACACAAGCCTTCAATATCTGAACTCTTGGAGAATATAAGACAGTATCAGTTTAGTAACAGCCATCCACCTTCTTTCCCCTGCTGCTTATTACTTTATACAATTGATTCTCAGACAACATAGGTTTGAAGTGCATGGGACCACTTACATGCCGATTTTTTTTCAATGGTAAATACTAAAGCACTGCTTCATCTCCTTCCTGTGGTTTGAAACTTGGGTTCAGAACCATGAATACAGAGGAACCATGTATAAGAAGGGCTGACTATAAGTTAACATGAGAATTTTTTTGACTGTGCAGAGGATTGGGCTCCCTAACCACCCTTCCCCCTACATTCAAGAATCAGCTGTACTCTGATTACCATGTAACTTGCATTTCCTGTCAAAAGTTGTGCTTTTTTATTCTCTCTGCCCAGCATACTCTTTCTTTCGTTGTCTGATAAATTCTTCTTTATCTTTCAAGATCCAGCTAGAGCACATTCATATGTATATAGTCTTTCCTCTCCAAAATCTCTGTTGCCTGCCATGTCAATTAAAAATCCTGTTCTCCCCCTCCTCTGCCCTGCCCTGTCTGATAAATTCTTCTTTATCTTTCAAGATCCAGCTAGAGCACCTTCATATGTATATAATCTTTCCTCTCCAAAATCTCTGTTGCCTGCCATGTCAATTAAAAATCCTGTTCTCCCCCTCCTCTGCCCTGCCCAAATTTGTGTATATCTCTCTCACTGCACTACTGAATAGCAGTGATTTGTTCACATGCTTTCTGCACACCAGAAAGCTTCTGAGGGCAGTACTAGATAGGGCCTGGCACGTAGCATAGCAGATGGTAAGTGAAAACAAGCTGAATTAACAATAGAAGGGAGAGTTGTCCTTCCAGAGCTTTTGCAACCACATGACTGCAGCTTCATTCTTTTGGAAGGAGATGCTGCTTGTGCTGGAAGGACCCAGGATCATTCCTGTGAAGGCCACAATACTAGGAGAAGGAAAGGGAGTGGGTATTAACAAGGATCCACATGTGGGATGTGTTGCGTCCGAGATTACTTAGAGTTTCAATCTAGTTTTGAGATGAACACGGTCATACAATTTTAAAGTTAAGCCACAGTTTTGGTGCTGAACATGTAGTTGTTACAATAAGTCCCCTACATATGAATGAGTTTTATTTCAAGGATGCATTCATAAATCCAATATTTTTTAAATCCAACAAAGTTACCCTAGGTACCTAACTAGCAATCTACTATATAGTACAGTACTGTAATAGATTTATAATACTTTTACCTAAGTAATACTTAAAAATATAAAAATAAAGGTATTTTTAGTCTTATAGTAAGTACCTTGAAAAGTGAGTAGTACAGTCCAAGGCATAGGGGGGCTGGCATCGAGTGAACAGGCAAGAAGAGTTACTGACTAGAGGAAGGAGAGGAGGTGGGAGATGGTAAGCTGATGGATAGTCAGCAATAGGAGACAGAAGGCAAACTGCAATTTCACTGATGCTTGACACTGATGAAACACACATTCACATCTTTGAAAGTTTGCACCTTGAAGGTTTGTATAGAAGGGAATTACTGTATTTTATTTTAGTTTGTTTTGCTATTTTAAAACCAGTTTTCAAATATATTTTTCTTGAGAAGTTGTTACTGGATAGAGCTGAAGGGCATCTGAATGTTTGAGAAGATCATTTCTTTGTCTTTCACATCTCTCTTCCTTATTTTCCACCATTGCTTCTCTCCTCCTGTTCCAGGTGACAGTGGCCTCTTGCCCAGGATTTTATAATAGTCCCTTATTGGCCTTCTTCTATCTAATCTGGCCTCTTCTCCAGTCGATTTCCAGATTGCAGCCTGAGTTACTATTTTAGAATGCAGATCAGGTTGTGTCATCCCATTGTTTAAAATCCTTCATCAGCTATCCCATTGATTTCAGGATAAGACAGACTTCTTGGGCCCACAGGGCTCTGCCTACTGTGTTCCCTGCGCGGGGGCTCTAGCATCCCTTTGCTTGGTGCTCCCTCCCACCCTTGACTGTTCACCTTTCCGGCCTGCTTTCAGTCCCTAATAAACACTATGTGCTCTCTTTCTATACAGCTTTTTGACACTGTCCCTTTCCCTGGAAAGCTCTTATGTTCTCTTATCTGATTCACTCATGTTAATCCCTTGGATCCTTTTGAGTATCAGTTCCTCCAGGTACCTTTCTTCAGATACCTCTCATTCATCACTTCAGATTCAGTTGTTTAAGTATTTGATTCAAGGTTCTGTCTCATTTGAGACGATATTCACTGTCCCAGGGACAGTATTTAATTTGGGAGGACAGGGAGCTCTGTAGTACTTTCTATTACTGACTCCCAGCTCGTATTGCTTGCCATTCAGTCAGTGGAGAGATGAGATGTTTGGACAAGGAATCGTGACTTTATCCAGAAAACCCTCAGACCGAGAAGATGACAGACTAGTGTCCCAAAGATCCATCTACCCAAATTCAGATTCAGACTTCTGTACTAAAAGGGGAAGCGGTATGGCTGGCTTTTGCAAACTTCTTGGTGCAGAATCCTTTTGTTCTTGTAGTTGTCTCCAAGTTGTCAGGTAAATATACAAGAAGACAAATGTTATTCTCTGGGACATCCTGTAAACATCAGGAAGACAAATGTTATTCTCTGTTCTGCAACTTTTTATCTTGATATGAATGAATATGTTATAGCTTTAAAAGTCAAGCCTGAGAGGCAGAGCTTTGAGAAAGGGCTGTTGTGTATATTTCAGGCTTGTTCTCTGTTACAGTATCTGTTATTACCCTGAAGCTTGGGATGCGATAGAGGTTCAGTAAATTTTAGTGGAAGGAATGAAGCAGCTTGATTTTACTATGTAAAATCACCAACTGTCATCCTGGCAGACCTCCCAGCTAGGTGTGGCATATATATATATACACATATATACATATATGTACACACACATATCTATATTAACACACGTGCATATATATTCATATGTAAGAAACTTGGGAGTTCATTATCACAGAGCAGAGGGGGAAAGCCCCACACTGGATGCAGCCACTTGGGAAACCCCTGCATGACTGTCTGAGGCTGAAGGCTGTCAGGGAAGCCTGGTGGTGATGCTCACGTAGGGCTGAGCAGCCCAAACAGACATTGAACCCCTCCTGTTGCTGCAACTGTTATTGCCCTTAGGTGGTTATTTATCAATACAGAGTCTCAGGTGTTGCAGTGAAATCACTCTTGCAAGATACCACAATGAAGAAATTGCTCCACTTTCCAAAGATTTAAAGTCACTGTCAGTGATGTCCGTTCAGCCCGGCTTTGCCCTCTGCCCAAGCAGAACTAAAGGGCAGGAGCAGGGACGGAGCTGGAAGAGTAGGCGTCCCCTGGGCCTCCTCCCTGCCTGGAGCTGGCATCCCCAGCTCTAGGCCCTTGTGTTGAGGCCATCATGCTCTCCTCTTTAATCTTCCAGCCATCAGGTATCCCAGCACCAATTTTCTTGCAAACAAACCTGTGAGATTTGTATTTTGAAATGATGGCTCTTACAATACCACCATCTTTTCCATTAACAGACTCCTTCCCTGCTTGTTTTAGGTAGCTTGCCTCAGCTGCTGGAGGGAAACATTTTTTAGTCTTTGTAGCACTGCAGAGCCTAGATGTTTAGGAAACAAACCAATCAATATAGCTCCCAAACAACCTCTTGCCAGAGACTGTAATAATATTTTAGCCCCTTGAAACTCTAATGAGGAAAAATATTTCAGCCAGATTATAGACACTGAACTAGTATGTTGAGTGTGTGGTTAGAGAAATCATTTTTTGACTTGAAAAGTTCATGACTTTTCTGTGAAGTGGTAATAGCCATCAATTAAGTAATCCTCTTAAGACTTCTTTTTCAGATTGTAATCCCATTTCATGGAAAAGAGCTTGCAGCTAAAGGAGTGGAATGCTCTATAATATTCAGAAGGAAGACGATAGAACAGGTCAAAAATTAAAAGTCAATGACAGGTATTAAGTTCTTAAGGCGTTTTATCACTTCATTGCTGACCTTTCCCTTAAGGAACAAATAGAGGCAAGGAAAGGTTTAGAACATGAAGATTTAGGTCCAGAAAATTAAATCATGGTGAGGATTTGTCAGTTGTGAGGTGGATTAAGTGAGGACTAGGAGACCTTGGGGGCAGGAAAGGCAATCTGTTATCATATTAATAAAAAAATAGTGGCATTAAAATGTATGGATAATGTCATGTCTTTAAAAAGAGAGTGCCTGAAAGAAACTTGGGTTTTATGTTTTACTTTGTAAAAACCACTGGAATCTTGGTGAATCATGCTTGCAGATAGTTGAGAGAAGTTGTAAGCTGAATAAGGCAGGAGTATGTAAGCTATGGGGATAGGCAGCGCAGATATGGGGAAGTGGGCACTGGAAAAACGATGGGAGACAGGGAGGAGATCGAAGCAGTGTGGCTATTGGTTACGACCAGTCCATCCTAAAGGAAATCAGTCCTGAATATTCACTGGAAGGACTGATGCTGAAGCTGAAACTCCAATACTTTGGCCACCTCATGGGAAGAAGAGCTGACTCATTTGAAAAGACCCTGATGCTGGGAAGGATTGGAGGCAGGAGGAGAAGGGGATGACAGAGGATGAAACGGTTGGATGACATCACCGACTCAATGGACATGGGTGTGGGTGGACTCTGGGAGTGGATGATGGACAGGGAGGCCTGGCGTGCTGCAGTCCATGGGATTGCAATGAGTCGGACACGACTGAGCGACTGAACTGAACTGAAGTGGTTAATTAAGGTTAGTAATTGCTAATATTTACTGAGTAATTTTGAAGTGCCAGGCTTGACACGTTTTTTAATTATCATCTTATCTAATTCTCTTAATACCTCTCAGAAAACTGAGACTCAGGTTCGGTAAAAATCTCAAGGCTCCACAGTAGGTGGGAGAATCTCTGACTCTGTCATTTGTTTGTGTGATACATCCTCCATGACTTTTGAGTCCTTTCCATGACCTGGACACTTAGAGAATAATTGACAAACAATATAGATGTATTATGTTACTGTATAAATATGCAGTCTGTGTATATTATTTTTCTGTCGGCAAAGTTTTCTTCAGTTAGGATGTGTTTGAGAAGTGCTGAGGGTTAAATTGGCCAACCTCGAACTTTCTATTGCCAGTGCTGCTATGGGGTTGGCATTATGTTTAGCACACTTGAAAAGAAATCATTCTAGCCTTGAAAATCACCCTGTCAATGCACATTTTTTCTCACCAAGTCAGTTGAGGGTTATGTGAGCCAAATGGTCCATCAAAGCTGCTGCTGACAAAACAATGAAGCTTCATTTACTTGAGAATCTTACTGGTAAATGCAAAAAAGAGAAAAGAAACCTGTGTGTCTCTGGGAAATGAAAGACATCATGGAGCTATCCTACAGCACATGAAAGGCTGCCATAAATGCAGGAGAGACAGGGGAGCAGTGAGGTGTGTGTGCAAATGAAGAGGGCCAAGTAAATAGAAAAAAGACATAATGGAGTTTCAAATATGTTTCAATTTACTAATTATGACTCTACAATAAGCATAAATGCAAATAAAGCAATGAATGTAAGTTGCTTATAACTCCTTCACAAGTTCCTTAATTGCAGTACTTTTGTTTAGAAGAATAATGTTGAAATATTTTTTGTTTTAATTCACTGTTCTTATTTTAAATTAGAAACAGTAGGTACATTTATTTAAATAATGTATTATTTCTGCTGCTGCTGCTGCTAAGTCACTTCAGTTGTGTTATTTCTGCTGCTGCTGCTGCTAAGTCGCTTCAGTTGTGTTCGATTCTGTGTGACCCCATAGATGGCAACCCACTAAGCTCTCTGTCCCTGGGATTCTCCAGGCAAGAATACTGGAGTGGGTTGCCATTTCCTTCTCCAATGCATGAAAGTGAAAAGTGAAAGTGAAGTAAATAAATTTATAAAACTGTTACCTTTTAAGTAAAATGTCTAATAAATATTCATGAAAATCAAATATGCTAAATAAAATCTATGAAAGAGTGAGTTAATTATATTTTTGTAATTGGTGCCTCAGATGGTAAAGTGTCAGCCTGCAATGTGGGAAAACTGGGTTCAGTCCCCGGGTAAGGAAGATCTCCTGGAGGAACGCCTGGCAATCCATTCCAGTGTATTCTTGCCTGTAGAATTCCATGGACAGAGGAGTCTAGCAGGCTATAATCCATGGGGTCTCAAAGAGTCAGACACGACTGTGCAACTAACACACAAACAGTGAAGTGTAGATATACTGCATAGCTGTAGCTGGCTGAGAACTTACTATGTGCTAGGCTTTTTGCTAAACGTTTCCTCTGATAAAGGTTTTATCATCTCCATTTTACGTGTATAAATTAAGGCTGAGAGATGATAATATGACCCAGGTCTCCCAGCTAGAAACTGGTTCCAAGCTGAGTTTGGATTTGAATTTAGGCCCATTGATGCCAAACTGTGAATATATCCATTTAAACTGCACTGCCTTTCTTCAGATTAAGTAACTGCCACAGAATGATTACAACACAATAAAGTCTCTCCCTTAGTATGTCTGGGAGAGATAGCTGTAAGTATATAAGGAAATTTCCATTGTGCTTTTCTTATGGAAATGGATGAATACTTGCTCAGATGCTAACTTTTATTGATATGACCCAGGTTATTTTCAATGCAGGGTACACTGGTGTCAGTGAACCTGGTACAGTTTTTTTCTGGTGAGAAAGTTCACAGTGAATATCAAAAGCCTTAAATATGTGCTTGTTATCTGACCCAGTGATTCCGTATAGGAAGGATTTACTTTAAAATAACTGATCAAGTTCTCAAGGTTATATGTATCAGGTCAATAGATATATTTCTCATGTGGAATTCTGTTTGTATGGGTTAGGGATGACAATCATGAGGAATTCTGTGTGGAATGGGTTAGGAATGACAATCTTTCTGGTGCTTTACACAGAATTAAGCCAACTTGGTTGTTTATACAAAAGGAGAAAGAAGAATGGATTCATCTGTTCTTCCTCATCCACCTTCCTGGATTTGCCACAACCTGAAGATGTTTATAGCAGTGTTATTTAACACAAGTGAAATATTAGGAACAACTTAAATACTCATGGGACTTTGCAGGTGGCCCTAGTGATAAACAACCCATGTGCCAGTGCAGCAGATGCCAGAGACTCCAGTTCCATCCTTGGGTTGGGAAAACCCCACGGGAGGAAATGGTACCCACTCCAGTATCCTTGCCTGGAGAATCCCATGGACAGAGGAGCCTGGCAAGCTATGATCCATAGAGTTGTGAAGAAGGCTGAGCCCCGAAGAACTGATGCTTTTGAACTGTGGTGTTGGAGAAGACTCTTGAGAGTCCCTTGTACTGCAAGGAGATCCAACCAGTTCATTCTGAAGGAGATCAGCCCTGGGATTTCTTTGGAGAGAATGATGCTGAAGCTGAAGCTCCAGTACTTTGGCCACCTCATGTGAAGAGTTGACTCATTGGAAAAGACTCTGATGCTGGGAGGGATTGGGGGCAGGAGGAGAAGGGGAGACAGAGGATGAGATGGCTGGATGGCATCACTGACTCGATGGACGTGAGTCTGAGTGAACTCTGGCAGTTGGTGATGGACAGGGAGGCCTGGCGTGCTGCGATTCATGGGGTCGCAAAGAGTCAGACACAGCTGAGCAACTGAACTGAACTGAAGCAATTTAGCACTAAAATACTCACAGTTAAGGAATTAGTTAAATTATGAGCCACCTATCCAGTCAAATAATATCCTGATGTTAAAATAATGCCCATCAAATCTTGTTG
Source organism: Madoqua kirkii (assembly GCA_006408675.1). Lineage (NCBI taxonomy): Eukaryota > Metazoa > Chordata > Mammalia > Artiodactyla > Bovidae > Madoqua > Madoqua kirkii. The sequence goes on from SJYC01056887.1 coordinate 22,894, forward strand.
AATAAGATATGCTCATATCTTTAAATAAAGATATGGCATGGGCCCATACCATTAAATCAGTTACGCCCATCGTATCTTTGTAAATAAGCTTGCATGTTGCAATAGCAGGGATAAGATGATCTCATTTTGGTTAGAAAAGAGACAACTCTGGAATGAGAGGCTTCAGCCACTAAGGGTTGAGAAATCACAGTGAGTAATATCTGCAGATGACAATATTATTTTAAAGTACGGCTTAGGGAGACTTCTCAAAAAACTTTCCATCTGTTGTCTCTTCATGTCCTGAATTCTTCACAGACTGCCTTCTGAAAGGACCTGTTTCTTCTCTGGGCCTGAAAAAGGGAAGAGAGTCTTCCTCATTTTTTGGCTAAAGGTTCTCTAACACATGTCTTTTCCTGTGTATTTCTGATTAACTTAAGATTTACTCTCATCTCCAGCTTCCTGTGCTGTGTGCTGTGCTTAGTTGCTCAGTCGTGTCTGACTCTTTGTGACCCCAGGGACTATAGCCCACCACGATCCTCTGTCCATTGGACTCTCCAGCCAAGAATACTGGAGTGGGTTTCCATGCCCTTCCCCTCTAGCTTCCTACTCTTTGAATAAATATAAATCTGCTAGGGCTTTCCCTGGGTTCTAGAGGAAAAATTTCTACCAGCAAGCCAAAACTGGCCCTTGAATATATTTAGTTTGGCTTTTACTGTTTGTTTGTTTTTTTAAAGCCATGTGAACTATATGATCATATTAAAGACTAGATTTCATATAAACATATGGATTTTTAGTTTTCCTTAGAAAAAACATCAGTATATCTGGCAGCACTGGGTCCCAGTGCCCGTCAGCAGCGTATGGATCAGTTCCTGATCTTTTCAGTTTGATCAGGTGTCCTCTGTTTACCCCAGTCCTCAGCACTCTCTGTTGTTTTCCTTCCATTCTGCTTGTGCTTCCAACCTGGGTTCTGTAGATGTGTGATTTTGCAACTTCTCTGTGCTAGACTCTTTTTAGCTCAGCTTCGTATCCTTAACCTTTATACCAGTGGTCTGAGAAAGTTAACAGATTTGCTTCATTTGCTTATATTCTTGGCATTTCTGGGTAGGTAAATCAATCATCTCAATGGACATGGGTTTGAGCAAGCTCTGGGAGTTGGTAAAAGACAGGCAAGCCTGGCCTGCTGCAATCCATGGAGTCACAAAGAGTTGGGCATGACTGAGCAACTAAACAGAACTGAAATCAGTCAATCAAATGAAAACATCTATATATACCAACCACAGTAAGTATGTAGATGCTTTCATTGTACCAGCTGTGGTCAGTGTATAATGTCTGAGGACATTAGGAGTTACAAGACATGCTTTATATTCTTGGGTGGCTTATTTTCCATTTGTGGAGGATGATTGTATTCATACGATGGAGGATAGCAATTGGTACCAAATGCCTAGTGTCTAGATTGGTTAGAGGGTGTAGGTTTTTTTTATGGCAGTGGGCAGGACTGTGGATGACAATCCCAGAAAATGAGATAGGTCAGGGGAAGTTCTAAGGGAGGAAGACCTTAGGCTGTATTTGAAAGCTGACAGAATCTGGTGACTGACAATCTTTATTGTGCACGTGAGTTTTATAGAACTTCAGCTTTTCATGGGCTTCCCTTGTGTCTCAGCTGGTAAAGAAGCCGCCTGCAATGCGGGAGACCTGGGTTCGATCCCTGGATTGGGAAGATCCCCTGGAAAAGGAAAAGGGTACCCACTCCAGAATTCTGGCCTTGAAAAGAGTCAG